>JANHOG010000092.1:0-27604 GCA_027627325.1 Phlebia brevispora
GGTCGTCGGGGCTGCAGCGTGCTAGGTAACTTTGAGGGATGGACGCTTCGCTACCGGACGGCTGGCCGTTCACAGGAAGGTGATTGAAGACCGTCGCAGTGATGCATCAACCAGATGTACGATATCGCCGGCTCATGAGGTAGATAGCGGCGCACCTAGCCACGGGATTGACACAACTTGCGGGGCGACAGGGGGTGATGACCTGCAGATAACCAGACTTCGAATATGTCCGCCCTTGGATGAACATCAGCGGGACATTCTGGCATAAAGGATGCGCCTAAAGCATAACAAAAATGAGAACGCGAACGACATAGCCCACTGCTCTCACCTGGGATGGACAGTGCAGGCAGTGCTCCTGGCATGACCTCGAAGGCCGTTGTTCTGTGGACGGAAGTGCGAACCACAACCCACAAGCGCTTACTCAAGCGACCATCTGATGTCGGATAAAAAATGCCAGACCGGATGACCGGGCCGATTGCTCTTGGACTTTGTCTTCGAACGTCCTACTCAGCAGCAGAGGTCGAAAGCGGTACGTTTCATGTTGAGACACTCATGACTACTGTACGTAAACGAGATCTATGTACGCTCCGAGCACTGCAAACACGTTCCCGCCTTGTGTTCGTCCGCATGTCCCCGGATTCGTTACATTAGAGCCTAACACTGGCATATGGAGGAAGAGGCCGAGCGCGGATTCCGGAAAGCGACAATAATCTCGACTTTCAAGCATGTGATACAGTTAATGACCCTTAATTTGTGCAAGGGGAGGGATCATATCGGCAGACGAGCGTGATGTTGACCCGCCGGCTCGTCACCGCGCACACCGTCGAGACGCAGTTAGTGGCGCCTGACTTGCGCATCCCAATCGACGGCGATGACGTCCTCCAGTGCACGCACATCTTCAGGTGAGGGGCTGTAGCAATTCCGAAGAATAAGCTTCTCGATTCTTGCCAGCCTTTGTCGCCTTCGCAAAGCCCCAAGGAACCGATGGAATCCGACCTGGAAGTCGAATAGCTCCATGTACAGGACGCGCAGTGCTGGAAAAACTAGTCCACGATTCTGATTCAGGAGCCATATCCAGCTTTGTAAGACATCATATGGGTTGCCGTTACCGACCACATGCAGCGTCTGCAGCCCCTTCATGCTCCGGAAAACGCTCAGAGGGAAGAACGCCGATGCCGGGGTTCGCACGCAGTTCAGGTACATTGTCGTCGTAGACGAAAGTGGAAGGCCTTCAATGAGCTTGTATAGTGACGAAAAGTCTGCGTTGAACGACTCGTCCAGATCAACAACGAAAGTCATTTTGAGATCTGCTGTCGAGGAGGCAGGTCGTATGTGCATCTCCGCCACAGTGTATTCCTTCTTCCACGCCTTCAAAACAATACACTCCTCGTCGTCCCAGCGTTGAAATTCGTCGCCTAACGTGATGGAAATGGTTTGTGGTCGTAGTCCTGACCGTATCACTTGAGACAGGGAAGGATAACGGCCTAGCTCTTCGTACGTGCGCATCACTAGTGACACGTCTAGCGATGCCGCAGAGCCTCGAAGACCGTCCAGCAAGTATGCGGACGGTCTCAAAGAATCGACCAGCGTTAGCTTCCGGAGCTGGGGTAGAACTGGCGGTGAACATACGCCAGTGCCCGGCGTAGCGTTCTGTGGCAAAGCATACTCCAGCGTCAACTCCGTCAGATGGGGAAGACGCCGAAGTGCAGACATAACGTCGTCGAAAGATATCGGGACATCAGGAGACGAAGCATAGTAGACTTTCAAGGACGTCAATGTGGATGGTAAAATCCAGTCACGGAAGTTGAATGAGAGAGAGTTGATGGTGAGCGACTTCAGCACCGGGCATATGGTGTCAAATCTTCGTGCGAAGTCAATTCTGCTCAGGGTCTCTAGGCTAGCGAGATCTGCTGGACCAACGAAACCCTCCAGTACCTCATTATACGCTTCGTCTTCGATGTCAAGAACTTCCGGATAAGCGGAGAGTCGTAACTCTTCAAGAGAAGATGCGGGAGCCTGAGGCCAGGGAGGGAGCTTCGCGTCGTTTGGCCGTAACACCAGATCAAGCGTACGTATGCGAGGCAATTCGCGAAAAATCATGGAAAAGGGCCTATGATCGATGGTACTTGGCGCCAATTCCAGGTCGGGATAAAGAATACAAAGGTCGAGCGGCGCCTTTTGAGATCGTCGAAGTTGCTCCTTTACAGCCTCGAATATGGAGAATCTGTCCACGAAGAAATACGTCCATAGAATTGCTGCAGAGAGTGCCACATCTCTCCAGTGATGGCAAACTTGAGAGAGAGTCCTCCGGTGCTGGCGCAGCACAGTGGCCCTCGGGTCGGATGGCCAACAGAGTACGGTCAAGCACTCTACAAAGATGTTGGCAAGAATTTCAGGAGGTAGCCGAGATATTGGTAATCCGGCGTTGTACTTCCGTGGCGATTCTATGTTCAAAGATTCAAGCTCCCCCGAGTCATCCGCAACCACGCGATCCGACAGCTCGTCCATAGTGCTACTAGAAGCTGGGACCTAAGGTAAACATTTCCCACGTAGATGAGCTGTAATCTGAGTATTATTGAGTGGTATACACACCAGGGTGTCAGACATTGTGCCCAAGGTTCGTGTTGCGCCTCGCGACCAATTCGTGGCACAAACCCAGAGATCTCAATTTGCCTTTCAAAAGACGCCGACTGACAGATCTGTAAGAATAGCATGGGGTTTCGTCAACGTTTACCATGTTTCCTGCCGAGCATACAATGACAACCTGCCTACACAGAAACGCTGAACATGCAAGTTCGCGTCAAGAAAGTTTAAACACTTCAGCTTCGCCGGCGCTTCTCTTCAACGGCTCTTTAGGCGTCTATCGGTGCGACGCGAATATATTACTATCGCGTTCGTCGAACCCTTGTCAAGGTAAACCTGCCCAGAACTCACAAGAGATGCTCTTCACATTATACCCTGTTGGCTGCTGTATATACTGGTACTGCTCACACTCTCTATTCATACGTTTACGGTCGGACGGCTTCTCCCCGATACGCTACCTTCTCTAAGTACACGGAAGCCTGGCAACATCGACCATGTAAAGCGCTTGTATACAGACTGTCTGCAGTCACGGCAATCCCTCGGGCTCTTCACAGGGGTCGGACAAGTAGTTTGAGACGAGGAGGCACAGGAAAATGGTATCATACAGCCTGATCCCAATCTTCTGGGCCTGAGTCGATGATACATACTTTGGAGTCCCAATCAACACGGATGTGTTCTCGAAGGGTATCCACGTCACCGGAAGATAGATCATAGCAATCTCGCAGTACGAGTTCGCGGATCCTGGCCTTTCCTTGACGCCTCCGTAAAGCCTTCAAGAACGGCTGGAACATGCCGCCGAAGACAATGGACTCCAGATAGAGACGGCGGAGCCTCGGGAAGCAGACCTCTTCGTAATCGTCTTCGTCTTCGTCGAAGAGCCACGTCAAGCAGGACGAGCGCTCTAAACCTGTATGTGCACCAGGACCGACGAACCACAGGGTATGCAAATCCTTCATTCTGTTGAACGCTGATAGCGGGGAGAAGCGCTGCTCTGCAATATATTCGCACGTAACATAGAGCATATGGGTCCGTGCAATCGGGAGATTGAGAAGCAGGTCTTCTAATGTCAAGACGCCGTCGTGAAGTGAAGCGTCCGAGTCGACGACAAGAGAGAACCTGACGTCGCTCTGGACGGAGCGCGATGGGATGTCTTCGAGAGGCAATAGTTCTGTCCATGCGCTCAAGAAGAAGCCATGCTGCTGGTGCACCTCTTGTTCGCGGAAGACGACAGCGAGCGTCCGTAGATGCAAGTTCACCGGCACAAGCTGAGTGAAAGGGGTATGGTCGATAAAGTCTCCGTAGCGGCTCGCATAGAGCTGCAGATCGGGAATGAGCCCGGATGGTAGCCGAAGATAACGCAGGAGATCGAGAGATGCCTCGATGTAGCCATGCAAGACAAGAGCTTGAAGCAGAGGTAAAGCGACTGGTTCTAGTGCCGTAGAAGGAGCTTTAATGGCATGAAGCGGCAGAACGTGGTGGAGCATGAGTGTCTCGATCCGCGGCAGGTTGCGCAAAGCGAGCAGAATATCGTTGAAGGATGATGTATGCGGGGATGAGTCATTGCGCACTGATAGGAAAACCAAGGTGGAAGGCAAGGCCCAGTTGGTAAAGTCAAACCGGTGGCCGAGAAGACCAAGACGCTTCAACGCTGGTAGCTTGCGATCCAGCGTTCGCGCAAACGACGCCATGTTCGCGTCCAAGCTATGGATCACTTCGTCATAGTTTTGAAGGCCTAATATCTGACAAGAGACGGCAGGATGTTCAGGCCACGGAACTATGAGATCTCTCATGTTTACGTCCAGAGCTGCCATCCGCGGTAAGTCTTCAAAGACTCTGGTGAGCACTTCTGCACTGTTCACCGCTGGAACGATATCAACCTCGGCACAAAAGGGCACTACCCCTGAACGCCTCAGTAGCGCGTCCACTACTTCGACTGGCTTGCATTCGTTGATGTAGAAATCCTTCCAGAGCGTGGGTGTTGTTATTACGATAGCTCTCCAGTGATGGCAGACCTGGGAGAGGATGATTTGGCTGTCGCGGTGGTCGCCCCGGAGCGTGTCCGAGCCAGACCGTTTCTGTGAAAATAGGAGAATCGTGAATGAACACTCTTCGAAGATTTGGAGCAGGTTCTCTGCAGGAAGTTGAGATATAGGCACAGAGGCATTGTGCTTTCTTCGTGAATCCAGATCAGTCAGGGTTTGCACCTCTTCTACGGGCTGAGACTGGCTCGAACAAGCCAGGGCCAGAGCCTGCGACAAAGCGAGAGCTCAGCGATGGATAACAGATTGTTATCTGCAATTTGACGTACCTCCAAGTCCTGTGCACTTGACATGTCTGCCGCTGAGTCGGACTGGTGACGGCCTCTTCACCGTAGTGCACCAAGGTCTTTCGCGGCTACATGACGTGAATCATATTTGGCTATTTGTTCGCGATGGGAAGTTCAGCTCACCTTCCCGGCTGCACTATATTAAGAATACAAGCGTCGCTGGAAGGTTGAGGGAGGATGGTAGATGGTAGTCACGGTCAAAGAAGGTGCGCGTCGCATTGGCGCGGTCGGCGCGTGCAGCCATCACACCGTCGCTTATTCCAGCTACCTCAAAAAGCCCCTCGAATCTATGTGTAAATTTCAGACAGTGCTCAGGCAGTTGCCCTCCAAGGGGCAAGGTTGCTATATCTTGCGCATCTTTCTCGGTTGGTAGAACAGCTATCTATAATGGCAGTCTGATGCGCTCACAAAGGCACGTACCGACGCGTAGCTACGGACAAATCTTGCTATCTAGGAGGCGAAAGACTACTACATCAGTACCAAACCTTTCGTACTCCTTCAGAACCAAGACCTGGGCATCCGAGTTAGGATCTCGAAAAGCGCTTCGGGACAAGTAACCGGGGATCCAAGGGGAACCTGGATGAGATAGTGGCCAGGACAAAATACTCGCATTGCAGTAATCAACTACTCGAGAGACTCTGTTTCAAATAGATATAGCGACCATGCCTGAGATATAGCATTTTCTGTAGCTCTAAAATCGGCAGGATAGGGTCATTCTGGGACGAGAAAGGCGAGGAGAAGGATGATATTGACCTAGGTTTGCTTTCTCGAGACCGAATCAGGTGGCCCGCTGACCTCCCACTCGACGCAGATGACCTCTTGTAGTGCGAACACATCGGGTGGAAGCAAATTGTGACTGTCCCTTATGACAAGTTTCTCTAACCTGGCCGTCCTCTGACGTTTCAGTAAAGCCTTGCAGAACCGCGGAAAGAAGCCGGAGCCAAAATCGACGGACTCCAGACACATAAGGCGGAGTGCCGGGAAGGTAGGTTCCTCATTGAGGAGCCACTGCAAGCAGGGAGTCAACTTGAAGTCTGCGCCTTCATCTGGACCAACGATCCACAGTGTGTGTAGGCTGCTCATTTTGGAGAACAACGAGCCTGCCTGAAAGGCTGGTGCACCCCGGTCTTCACACGCGTAATATAGCGTCTGGGCGTGTGAGATAGGGAGGTTCAGGACAAGATCTTTCAGCTTTTCCATACTTGTATCTTGTGGGATATACCAGTCAACCGTGAGGGAGAAGTTGACATCGCTTTCATCGGCATGTAGCCGTTCCCGCGGAAACTCTTGAAGAAAAAATGATTTCTTCCAAGCTCTGAATGCGAAGCTACGTTGGTTGTCAAAGCATTCCTCATCGAACACAATCGCGATGGTTCGTAATTGTAAATCCTCTGAAACAAGTTGATGGATAGTATCAACGTCCGGGATGTCTTCATAGCTGTACATATCGAGAGTTAAGGCCGGCACTGTCCTGGGCGGGAGCCTGATATATCCCAGAAGATTCAGAGGTGCTCCCATCCAGTCATGGAGAATGAGAGTGCGCAGGAGGGGTAATGAGACTGGCTGAAGCGATGTATCCGCAGCTTCGGGATGGTTGATGATCGGCAGGATGTTATATAACGCAAGTTCCTGCAATTGGGGAAGAGCCCGCAAAACGCGCAGAACGTCACTGAAAGATCCATCTCCAGGACTCCAGCTCCGCGCCGACAAGTGAGTCAGGGTAGAGGGCAAGATCCAGTTCACGAAGTCGAAGTTATGTTCGAGTACGTGGAGACGCTTTAGGGAAGGAAAGTTGATATCCAACGTTTTTGCAAATGATGCCATGTTGGGACTCAACATGCTGACGGGCCTATCATGATTTTGGAGGCTCAACGCTTCGATGTGGGAGGCAGGACGTCCGAGCCATGGGAGTATGAGATCCGTGGCGTGCATATCGAATGTATGAAGGCGTTGCAGCTCTTCGAGCACTCTTTGGAATACCTTCGCCCCATGGGGAGTCTCGCAGAGATTGATTTCTAAACGGAGAGGTGCCACTTTCGAACGCCTCAACAGCTCCTCCAGCACTTCCAGCGATATATGCTCGCCGACATAGAGTTGCTTCCAGAGCATCGGCGCCGAGAGTACGACGACTCGCCAATGAGAGCAGACATGGGAGAGGCGAATTGGAACGTTCTGAGGCTCTGGGGGTGGTTTGAATGGCTGTGTCAAAGTACGCTGGGGCCGCGGCGGCGGAAACAGCTTAGGCAAGCAGTGCTGGAAGACTTGAAGCAGTGTCTCTGCAGGAAGCCGCGATACAGGCAGCGTAGCGTTATGCTGTCTTCGGGCTTCCAAGTCGGAGGTGGTTCGGGCCCGTTGCGCGTCCGGGACGGAAGTTGGCATAGTGCACGAAGAGACCGTGTCCTAAGAAGTATAGAGTTCAGCGTACTGTGTTGCAGGTCAAATGCGCCTCAGTGATTGTCCGCACCTTCGAGCCTTGTGCATCTTGTGATGATATACTCATCGCGCTCATAATACACGACACCTCTGTATGCTCCGAAACCGAAGGTCAACCAAGAGAGACCTTAGCTCTGGAAAAAGTATGCGTCAGCCTTATTGTATTCCATCTCAGTGCAAGACAAGACCGGGACCTACGCAGAGCCGTGAACTATTGAAAGTAGTAGACGGTGGTCAAGGTGATAACGCCGCGTCAACGCGTCGCGCTTATGTCGCACTGAGCGTCACGTCGAATATTCTCCCCGGCGCGTATGCTAGCGCTATCAGACCAGGCTTACACTGGCAAGATGCTCAACCGTTGAGCATTGGATGCACCGTGCTCGATATCAAAGCGACTGTATCTTCTGAGTATGCGCACTCTTTATTTTCTTGGCAATAGTGGTAACATGGAGGTGTCGCTTTGTGCCTGTTTGCACTTGCACCCTTTCCGCTCCCGACTTCAACAGTCATCTACGCGATCAGGCACGCCAAGGACGGCCTTGGCACAAGGCTAGCGTCCACGCCAAACGTTGAAACTCTACGCCAGACTGTGCACAACGTCAACGTATGGAAAGTGCGAACACGAATCCAGTTGAAGCAAGAGGCCATACAGACGATGGCATGGGTCGTGGTTTCACAGATATCGTACGCAGTATCGACGAGAAGGATATATCTGGACCACGAGTATGATACGCGCTTGTCGGGTGTAGACGTAATGCTCGAAGTCAAAGCCTTGAAAGTAAAGTGCGCGTCGGTGGTAGAGGAAGCCGGTGTAGACGGGATCTCGATGGACGAGGAAGCAGGCACGAAGGAGAGCTTGACGATCCTGGATGTGGTCACAGCTAGGCCGGTGTGTGTCAGAGGAAGCGGGTGCGGGCTCAGTCGATAACGTGCTTGCGATGCCGGGGATGAACGTCGATAACTAGGCCTTGCTCGTAACGAAAGCCAGTAAGATGGTAGCCTCGAAGGTGAGCCTCTTTCGCAGCGGGCAGACGTAAAAATATCAATGGCAAATGCAAAGACCAGTTCATCAACGGTAGACGAGGATGCTGAGAGTTTGGCGGCTAGTGTGAAGGTCGAATGTTGAAGAGGTGGAGTACGACAGGGCTGGAAGTACGGCCTTTGAAACTGTGGGCCGCCGAAGTAACCGTGGAGCTGTGGATGGCAACAACACTGACAGTGGCGCTGCATGCACCAGAAATGGGGGACGGATCGGCCTCGCTGCTGTCACTGTCGTAGTTTCCTGATCGCCGCCGCTGTCGACCTCATCATCCTCGCCAGTGGCACTCTCAACATCCTCGCGCTCGCAGTCGTCATTATCTCAGTCACCGCTGTCACCATCACTGTTAGAAAGCGAAGAGGCTCGTGCAGTGCGCGGCTGCGACAGAGGCGTGTGTAAAAGAAACCGCAGGAGTGTCCACGATCGGCGTCTTCATGGGCGCGATGAAGTCAGAATCACTGGCAGCGGACATGCAGTCAGAGTCAGAACCAGACGGTTCATCGTCGCATGGTGGATCCAACTGCTCGGACAGAGGCATGGCGAGAAAGCTCGATGGTCGTAACAACAGACGTTGGAGGCCAAAGGTGTATACTTCGGTGCCAGGGGAGGCAGACGCGCTGAAGACCTCTAGGGAAGCGTTGGCGCAGGAGGAAGCGGGTGGAAGACGATGTTTAGCGGTTGCCACTGGAATCATACTGAATCTATAATGGAAACGACATAGACTTAGAAAATAAAACATTTGCAGAGAGACGAACCCAGACGACTCGTTCTTGTCCGTGCGGGAGACCAGTGGAGTGGCATAATAAAATAATATGTGGATCTTCGCGGCAGTGGCAGTGGCAGAGACCTCAGTTGGAAACCTCTGTGACAGATCAAAGACCTGAATGGAATTCAGTTGTGCCAACAGCTACGAATGGAGATGAAAGAGGGAGGACACGACTCACCAGTAGTATCCCACCAGGATGTTGTCGTGAGCGTCGTGGTCAAACTGTTCGCCACGGAGGAAGGTTTGGACGAGCGCTACAATTTGGAAGGGTGATCTTATCTTATCTCACAGCATCTCTGGCGCTTCCGTGGCGCCTCAAAAAATCGATTCTTTCACGGCGTCGCGTTCGTCCTCTAATAACTGAAGATAACCAGCGGTAAGACATATCAATCAAATGAGCATGTTATGGCTGACCAGCAGAACTTCATGCAGTTATACTTTTGTCTCGGCTCTGATAATCAGGCTCAGCTATAGAAACAAAGGCCCGGAAGCTGTCTGTTGCATCCCCTAGTATTGATCGCCACATATTGTGTATCGTGAGCGAATATAACCATCGTCGTCGGTATTAAATTTGCATTGGATCCAGGCATCAGCATGAGAAGTACCCTGTAGAGCGCTCCCAGTGACAAGCAGCAAGCGACTGTCAGTGTATTCCGTTCGCACACAACTACACACGTGTCGATAGTGACACAAAGCAAACAAGGCCGCGTCGGATGAGATATTCACTCAAAGCCAAAGGCCTTGCAGACGTGCTTGCGGACGATGCTCTTGTCAACAACATGTCGCGCGCCTCATGAAGCTATCGACTCCGGGCGGGCCGTCCGGATCACCGTTGCCATTTGATCCTCCCAGCGCCTCTGACTAGGAACTGCAACTCCGCGTCGAATACGCTGCACCAGCCAGGTATAAACTCCCACAGATATGTTCGAGAGGCACAATACGTTCTTTGTCCCCAATAGCCTCACACCCACAATGTCCCAAGTCGACTCGACAGCCGTAGCGCTTCAGGCGATCCTCGCCACTATAGAAAAGCTAGCAACAACCGTCGACAGACTGGAAGTCGGTCAGCAAGAGCTGCGTACCGGTCAACAAGAACTACGTACCGGTCAGCAAGAACTGCGTACCGGTCAGCAAGAACTACAGACAGAGGTAGCTGGTCTGAAAGCTAATGTGGCGCGCGTGGATACCCGCTTGACCAAGGTTGAGAAGACCGTGGCAGGCATGGATACGCGCTTGCAGACAGTCGAGACTACCGTCGCGGGTATGGATACACGCCTGCAGTCAGTTGAGACTACCGTCGCAGGCATAGATACACGCCTGCAGACAGTCGAGACTACCGTCGCGGGTATAGATACACGCCTGCAAACAGTAGAAGATACTGTGACGGGCATACAAGACACTGTGGCGGGCTTACAGGATACTGTGGCGGGGGTGGATGCACGCTTACAGAAGGTGGAGGGTACCGTGGCGGGCATACAGGACACTGTAGCGGGTATACAGGACACAGTAACCGACATGGACGTACGGTTGAAGTCAGTGGAGACGACAGCGGAGAACGTGGACGCCCGGCTGCACGAGGTAGAGGATATCGTGACGGACATGGATACGCGCCTAGGCACCCTGGAGAACACCACGCGGGGCATCAAGGAGAAGCTGACAACTGTCGAAAGCGACACCGCCTACACCAGACGTTTACTGGACACTGCTATAGAGCACACGGCGCAGAATACTGTCACAATTTCGAAGCTGGCTCCAGAGGTGCGCCACTCGGCTGTCATTCGCCTGTCTTTGTTCTCTGGCTGATTACGCCGCTCTTTAGACGGTAGAGGACGCGGTGATAAAGTCCGAACAAAGGCTCCAGCAGGAGTGGGACATCAGGTGGGAGAAGATGTTGGACAAGTGGGATACGATGTTAGACAAGTGGGACGTAATGAAGACGGAGTTCAACGTCGTGTCGAACAGCGTGACCAATTTCACTGGAAGGTTCAGCAGTAAGTTTTTATGCACGTCGAATTTTGTGGCGCATGCGTATCTGACGTCTCCTTCTTGCTAGCCTTCACGTCATGTCGCTGGTAAGTAAACTATTCAGCTAATCGCCTCTAGTGCCGTCTCACTGATTTCGCCCGTACGTATTGCCGCCACACAGTATGGTGTTGTAAGTTGTCTTTGTCCTCTGCAAATCTATACAGTTAACTGATCGCACCGTTCCCTTCGACCTATAGCCGCCACTCTTCGACGACTATCTCGGACCCCCTCACCCCGGAGTCTGTGTCGAGAAGCAGCAGCGTCGACCGCAGCGTCACGCCGGAGTCCCGCCACACCTTCGGACAATAGGCGACTGAGCACTAAGTTCTCTCGAAGCAGGGGTCTTCGCATGATGTTCTCACATTCGTTCTTCCGTTCATTGTTCCCTTTTGGCGCGTACTCACACTATCGGATTCATCGCGTTCCGTTTCGTCTCACGTCTCATATCTCATCGCATCGCATCTACAAAACCGCGCACGCTCACTTATGCATTCGCAATTCACCGTCGCTATCATTATATGTAACCGTTGCTGTACTTTTTACTTGTTCTGAATAACCCACATTCTAACACTGAACCGCATCCTACAACTGACTGCTACCAATAAATTATTGATACCGTAGTGACTCGCTGCAGCCCACCTTTGTGCTCCGAAAGACTACAACACTAGAGATCAAGCTAGACATTCCGACGTTCAAAACGCGCTGATCCGTATCATATCGCACGGACTGCCTTCCCATCGCACGCTCCATACTGAAGACCGAACAAAAGTTCGGCGACGCTTACAAATAACAAGGAAAGTGTCAGTACGCTGTGACTCCATAGAACAGACTTTGCGCTAACTTCGTGCTAGCGAGAGCGCTTGCGTCGGGATATACCCACATACACATCCGCCACGTCCTTTCTATAGGTCAACCGTGAAGCTATTCACCGATCGTTCGGAATCGACAGTAGTGCTCTAGATGCGCTGGGGAGCGCAATGTGGACTGTTCTACGGCGTTAGTCAGCACGACGTGCACCAGTACGTTCGGTTTCCTTGCCAGCTTTCTTACTAAGCTTAACGATCAATGCAAAATCCCTTACGGCTGTTCCAGTATGTCGCGCAATAGACTCATTGCACGCTAGGAAAGGCAGAGCATGTACGATATATAAGTCCGCACCAAATGCCTCTCGGATACCCATCCACACAGATTACAACTTCACCTACAAGCCACTTCAGCTATCCCACAATGTCACCAATCCGAATCGGCTTCATTGGGCTCTCCACAAGGGGCTGGGCATCGGTCGCCCACGCGAAACCACTATTCGAGGCGCCTCTTTCAAGCTTGTACACTCTCACCGCAGTCTGCACCACCAACGAGGCAAGCGCGAAGGCCACCGCCGAACATTACACCCCACTCGCTGGTCGCACAGTGAAGGCTTACTTCGGTGAAAAGGGCATTCACGCGATTGCGAATGACCCAGAGGTCGACCTCGTCGCGGTGAGCGTCAAGATCCCAGACCACTACAAGGCCGTTATGCCTGCCATTGAGGCCGGTAAAGACATCTTTGTCGAGTGGGCCGTAGGAAATGGGTACAAGGAGACGCTCGAAATCGCGGAAGCCGCGAAGCGCAAGGGTGTGAGGGCCCTCGTAGGTGCTCAGACCCACCAGCTCCCGTATCTTCAGAAGGTGAGCAGAATGCCACGTCCAGAAATCGTCCAGAGCTAATGTCCGCACAGGTGAAGGAGCTTGTAGATTCTGGCAAGATCGGCAGGGTGATTTCGACGACCGCGGTACGTAAATAATACCTGAGGCGCTGAATACTGATTGACGCAAGCCCATTCTAGGTCTTGGCGACGCCGACCGACCCTTATTTCTTCGTGTGGAGCAGGCAGGCGAATGCGTCAACTGCATTTGCATTTGACATCAACAATGGTGCGACAGCACATATGAGACTCGGTGAAACACATACTGATCACACCGTCCAACCTAGGTGCCACCGTCCTTACTGTCCCGGTGGGACATTTTCTGACCGCGCTCACCTACGTTCTGGGAGATTTCACCGAAGTCAGCGCAACCGGAGCGATCCAGTACCCAACCGCCGAGGTTGTCGACGCCGATGGAAAGCCCACTGGACAGATCCTGAAGAAGACCGTTCACGACCAGGTCGCCTTATCGGGCGTCTTACATAGCACGAACGGCCATCCTGGCGTGTTCGTGAACGTCCACTGCCGCGGAGCTACCCCCGCTCGCTGGAGAACACGCGAGTGGAAGGACGAACCTGAAATGGATCATCGACGGCGAGCTTGGTACCATCGAGATCCAAAGCAAGCCCGAGGACGGCGGGAGCGGCGCATTTATTACCACGGACAAGCGGGTGTTCTTGAACGGGGAGGAGGTAACGTGGGAGACGACCGATGAAGACAAGCTGGGAGGTTCCGGAAAGGCGTGGCTGGAGTTCGCGAAAGGCAAGGATGGGAAGTATTGGGGTCTCGAGGAGTCCGTGAGGGTGCATCGCGTCCTTGATGCGGCTTTGACCAGCATCCAAGAAGGCAAGAGACTATCCTTGGTGTAACATGTGGCAGCTTCAGTTTGTACTGCTTTTCTCTGTGTTTCGAAGAAATCGCACGCGTTGACTTGACAGCTGACAATCGAGGGTCGAGGTACGAGCAAAAGAAAAAAAGGAAGGTGGGAACCGTTTGATCTTAATAGGAACAAATAAAGCGTAAATAGAAAAAAACATGCCTTGGCTCGGGTCTAGAACGCCAAGCTTTAGCGGCCCGGGACGCGCATCATTGCCGGGCTCGTATCTCGACACCAGCGACGTCGACATCGCGGCTTCCACCCTACCATCATGTCTTCATACCACACATGACTCTTGTGTCTCAAATGTCAATTCTGAGGTCGCGTTGTCTCACTTTACGCGCGCAAAACCTGGCGGTGTTCTCGTCACTAGCAATGCGCGTGCAATGCTTCAGATCGACATTTCATACTTTTCTGTCCGTCGAGAAAAGTCTATATGAATATGTTCGAAAAGGTCCGGACTGTACGCTTTGTTGATGGCTTGCATTGGACTTGTTATCGTTCCCCAATCTGTCACCAAGGTTGTCTCGATTGACGCAGCTCCACACCGGCCACTTGAGGCCTACCGTGCACCCTTACCCCGATATCTCGGCATCGATAGTAGTGCGCTAGAGCCTGCAATGCATATCGCATCAGAGTTAGTCAGCTAACACCGTAAGTTTCCGTACTAATCACTTACTAAGTCTACCAGCCGTGCCTGGCGGTCGCACAATAGCCTTATTGCATGGCAGAAGCAGAAGCAGACGCAGAAGGGTACCGTATATAAGATCATGCAATTGGTCCTCTCCATAACTCATCCATCTAGAATACAACTTCAACTACAAGTAACGCCAGCTATCTTACAATGGCACCGATCCGGGTCGGTTTCATCGGGCTCTCCACGCAAGGCTGGGCAGCCTTCAGCCTCGTCAATCCACTATTCGACCCGCTCCTTTCGAAGTCGTACACCCTCACCGCACTCTGCACCACGAAAGAAGCGAGTGCTAAAGCCACCGCAGCGCACTACACCCCACTCGCCGGTCGCACCGTGAAGGCCTACTTCGGCGAGGAGGGCATTCATGCGATCGCAAATGATCCAGAGGTTGATCTTGTTGCAGTCAGCGTCAGGGTTGCGGCACACTACAAGGCGGTCCTGCCCGCCATCGAGGCTGGAAAGGATGTCTTCATCGAGTGGCCTGTTGGAAATGGGTATAAAGAGGCGCTCGAGATCGCGGAAGCTGCAAAGCGCAAGGGTGTGAGGGCACTCGTGGGTGCGCAGAGCATCCAGCTTCCATATCTTCGTAAGGTGAGCAGGCTCAGGCCAGAGAGCGACCAGACCTAATGTCCGCACAGGTGAAAGAGATCTTGGAATCCGGAAAGATTGGAAGGGTTATTTCGACAACGGCGGTGCGTAAATGAGATAACGTTTGGCACACAGCAGACTGACTGGTGACCGTACCAGCTCTTGTCGACGCCGACCGATCCTGAGTTCCTATTCTGGAGCAGGAAAGCAGATGCATCGACTGCGCAAGCACTTGACATCAAGAACGGTATGGCGTCATTGACAAAGCTCAGTGGAACAGATATTCACCTCAGTCTCTATCCAGGTATTACTATCCTCGATATCCCCGTGGGACACTTCCTTACCGCGCTGACCTATGTCCTGGGAGACTTCACTGAAGTCAGTGCAACGGGAGCGATCCAATACCCTACCGCCGAGTTAGTCGATGCCGACGGAAAACCCACCGGGCAGACCCTTGAGAAGACTGTGCACGACCAGATCGCCATATCGGGCGTCCTGCAGAGCAAGGGCAGTCAACCCGGAACGTTCGTGAACATACACTGTCGTGGCGCTATTCCGCTCACCGGAGAGTACGCGCACGGAAGGACGGCCTTCAAGTGGATCATCGACGGCGAGCTTGGGACCATCGAGGTGCAGGGAAGACCCGGAGACGACGGTCTGAGTGCGCTCAGTAATACGGAGAAGCGGGTACTGCTAAACGGGGAAGAGGTGCAGTCGGACACTGTAGATGCAGACAGACTGGGAGGCTCCGGAAGGGCGTGGGTGGAGTTTGCAAAGGGTAAGGATGGGGAATATTGGGGTCTCGAGGAGTCCGTGAGGGTACATCGTGTCCTTGATGCAGCTTTAACCAGTATTCAAGAGGGGAAGAGACTCTCCCTAGTGTAGTGCGCCCTAGATTATATTTGTGTTCCTGATTCTCGATGTTCAAGCAAGAATAGATCAGTTGCAGTGTCTGATACGTTGTCTTCGAAGATAAAGAGTGCGATCTAGGCCACAGGCAAAAGAGAAAAAGGAAGGTAAGAGCAGTGTGATCCTAACAAGGGCAAATAGAGCACAAATAGATAAATATAAAGGCGGCGCGACGCGCCCAGCAGATGCTCCAAATACTCCGTAACCGTCACGCTTGCATTAGTTCAAAAGACCACCTTCAACTTAATCACTAACCGCATCACGACTTCTACTCTACATGGATCTTAAGTATTTTGAGGGAAGCCAACGCCGAGAAGAGCCAATCGTCTGAGTTGTTCGTCGTCCTGTCCCATCCAGAGTACGTGTCCGAGTCTTACGCAATGCAACCTTAATATGAACCATTTGCACTAGCTGCAGCGCCTCAAGTCACATTGCTATCTTGTAATGATGTATGCATTTTCGTACCGGCCAGTCCTATGTGCTATATGCGCTCCACGAAGCCCCACTCCGACCTCTCGGAATCGATGGCAATACACCTGAGAGACTGCATCACGAATGTAATGCAGACGGCACTAGAGTGAGTCAGCTGAAACTATGGTAGTCCGCTCGGGTCAATTTTGATTTCTCACTAAGCAGATACTGTGGGAGACCTCCCAGCCGTTCCCATCGGTCACGCAATAGACTCGTCGCATGACAGAAACGGCAGGGATATGGTATATTAGGTCGTACAGAGGCTTCTCGTGAGCTCATTCATCTGGACTGCACTCTCAGCTATCCCATCTACCTCACTATGGCACCAATCCGCGTCGGATTCATTGGACTCTCAACGAAAGGCTGGGCAGCGTCCGCTCTCGCCGGACCGCTCTTCGATCCCCTTCTATCGGACTCGTACACTCTCACGGCACTCTGTACTACGAACGAAGCAAGCGCGAAGGCCGCCGCAGCGCATTACACCCCACTCGCTGGACACGAAGTGAGGTCCTATCATGGCGAAGAAGGCATCAAGGCCATCGCGAACGATCCGGAGGTCGACCTCGTCGCGATTAGCATCAAGATGCCGGATCATTACAAGGCAGTCATGCCCGCCATCGAGGCAGGAAAGGATATCTTCGTCGAATGGACCGTGGGGAATGGGTATAAAGAGACACTTGAGATTGCGGAGGCCGCGAAGCGCAAGGGCGTGAGAGTGCTCGTGGGCGCGCAGAGCATTCAGCATGCGTCGCTGAAAAAGGTGAGCATATTGCACCTAGGAGGAGAATGAGCCTGAATTGCGCACAGGTGAAGGAGCTGGTGGACTCTGGAAAGATAGGAAGGGTCATTTCGACAACTGCGGTATGTTTATACTACCTACTATGCATGCCCCCAATTGAACTCGACGATGTTAGCTCTTGGCTGCTCCGACCGATCCTGAGTTCTTATACTGGGGCAGAAAGGCATCGGCATCGACTGCATATGGATTTGATATCGATAATGGTACGGCGCAGAGTACTATGAATTAGATGTATACTCATATTGTGGTTTTCTTTCAGGTGCTAGTGTTCTCACTGTGCCAGTGGGACATTTCCTTTCCGCCCTAACTTATATCCTTGGAGATTTCACGGAAATAAGCGCAAGCGGAGCAATTCAGCAGCCGTATGCTGAGTTGGTTGACGCGGAGGGGAATCCCACCGGACAGACGATCAAGAAGACCGTGCACGACCAGATCGCCTTGTCAGGAGTCCTGCAGAGCAAGGACGGTCAACCCGGAACGTTCGTAAACATTCACTGTCGCGCAGCACTTCCGTTGACTGGCGAACACGGGCGGGGAAGAACGTCTCTGAAGTGGATCATTGATGGCGAACTTGGTACTGTTGAGGTCCAGAACAAGCCCGAGGACGGCAGCTGGGGCGCGTTTATCACCACGACGGAGAAGCGGGTGCTGTTGAACGGAGAAGAGGTGAAGTGGGAGGCAATCGATGCAGATAGGTTGGGAAGCCCCGGTAAGGCGTGGTTGGAGTTTGCGAAGGGTAAGGATGGGAAATATTGGGGTCTCGAGGAGTCCGTGAGGGTGCATCGTGTTCTTGATGCCGCCTTAACCAGTATACAAGAAGGCAAGAGAATTTCCCTAGTGTAAGATGCTGTAGCTTGACAATAATACTGATGTATGGGCTATCGAGGCAACGCTGTGCAGGTGTTGAGGAGTCCGGTTCAGGCAGCTACTAGGCGGGAGAGCTCAGAGCACGAACGCGTTCTGTCAGTGGCACTGACGATAAGCGCCGGTGTTGGACCGCTACCGGTCCGGCTCCGACAATCTGCGCGGTCTGCAGGGACGTTTACTTTCCGCCATCTGTATGAAGTTCGAGCTACTGGAAACTTGACTCCAAACCCGAGGACACTAGGCTCATAGCGCGGAATGCTATTGCACGCACCGATTCAAGGTCGTTGCGATCGCCCTCTGAGCGCCCGGCCAATGCACGGAAAAGGTCAAAACAGAGTGTTAAACGCCAGGCCTGTCTTCACGAACCACCATTTACCTTTGGGCGTGAGTGCTTTAAACTCATAATTTAGCCCTGATTTCACATGCTGATTCATTAAGGTATTGCATTGTTCGTTGCAGGCGCATAAAGTGTACAGCATTCTCCATTACCACGCCTCTTTGGCCGATCTACGTAGCGTTCCCCGCAGAACAAGAAGTCGCGTCCGCTCACGCGACCGGTGGGACAAGGAGTTAGCTCGTTAGCCATTCTCGAGCACGGCCATAGGAGAATTACCCCGTATAAATAGGGAAGTGTACCAGGTACGTATGTCTTCCATCCCACCGCGACTTCTTGCCCTTGCCCTTCCCCATACTTGCCCTCTGTCTTTCTTTCCTTTTCTAATGCGTGCATTATGTCATTAGAGGAGCTCTACAATACTCTAGAGGAGAATCGAGGCTGGTCTGGCAACCCGGGCGACGGTGGCGAACTTAGAAGGAAAGAAGGTCCTTTCAAGAAGTGCCACACCGGACTAAAACAGAGCACTGACGGATTGATGCTAAGCAAGCACGACCGAGCGTCAGTACATGTCTATATCAGAGAAGACCTCAAGGACTCCCAACACGTCAATTTCGACGTTTTCGTAGAAGCCGTCTTCGGTCGCACCCCCGAGCAGATCGCAGAATGGACGTCCATCATCGCGCAAGATGGGTGGCTTAACGACGAGGAAGTCACCACAAATTTGAAAGCTTTTTGCGCAGCCACTGTAGAGTCAGACCGTTACGAGCCTCTCTGTAACATCATCAATCGCGTCATGCAGATGGCCCACGGACGTCTACCTGGAGTACCCGACACATACCCTATCGATGACATCTGTGTCGAGAAGAACGACCCGTTGTACATCATCCCAACAAAGGCTCAAGGAAAATTGGCCGCGAGTCGAAAGCCGGATCTCGTGACACTCCGCGAGAGACACGCTGTACACCTGCGGCCGCCAGTTGCTGACCCTCCGGACGACGATCCTGCTGCTGATAAACCTTCTGCTGTCGCTCCTACTCCTACGTCTCCGCTTCCCACTACGATTGCTTCCTCCGCTACCGCCACTGCCTCGCTTCCCGCTGCTGCTCCTGCTGCTACCGGGCGTCCGAGAAAGGCTCGTACCACGAAAGGTCGCGTCCCCAGAGCAAGAGCTGGACCCAAAACTGTTGCCGCATCTGCCAAGGGGATGATCTCTGATCAAGGAGCCGTTACCGCTGACGACACACACCCAACTCCTGTCTCTGGTTATTCATCAGGCTCCGTAGAGGCGCCCTCCGCCGAAAATGCTGCCGAGACAACATCCAAGACCTCCGTCCGGACCAATAAGTCTCCCAAGACCAAAACGCCTCGCGGCGTACATTGGTACAACGTCATTATGAACTGGGAACTCAAGGGATCAGCATCGCTTTCTGCACTCTACACCTCGCTTTCTAAGGACCGTAAAGACCGTCCACCAACGAATCCTCTGGGAGAATCGTCGGACCAACAGTTCGACCGCTCCAGCACCGCTAGTGGCGAATCTCACGCCTCCAATGCTGAGGAGGTCTCTTGCGGCAAGAAGCGTCGCCGTCAGGACGATGATGACCTGATGCGCTGTATTCGCCAGGACTCTGAGATCCCCGCGAACATTTCTACTCTGCAGAGTGAAGACAGGTTCCCGTATATCCTCAAGGATGCTTCTATCCAAACAGGATCGTACGCTCTAGAGACGCTAGCGGGGACTTTCGGCACTAGATTGTTCTGTGTTAATGTACTCGCCAAGCTCGACCGGTTATACTTCTGGTACTACGACGCCTGCGGCTTCGTGTATACAGAGAGCATCTCTTTACTCGACGACTTCGAGAAGGCTGCCGCTGTCATGATCGCTATCGCATGCTCGACACCTCAACAACTCGGCGCACTTCCTGACGTTATTCAGCCATCCACGCTCGCACCTTACCCTGAAAACTGGCCGCCTGAGAACTTGAACGGATATACGTTGACTATGTCTCAGCCCGTCACTGTATCCGAGTCGAAATCGCCCGCTACAACACTCACTTCCGATGCGCAGCCAACTCGCGATGTGCAGGTGACACTCCAGGAGTCGGTGTTCAGCCAATACGTCCTTGCTGGACGAAGGACCTTCGTATACACCGTGAAGACAGAGCCTCCGATTTCGAAGAACGAACACATCATCAAGGTCTCTTACCAGGTAAATACCCGCCGAAAAGAGTACGAGCTGCTCAAAAAAGCGCGTGAAGCCAGGGTGGGACACCTTCCGACCGCACACGCCTCGGCAGATCTCTGGAAGATGTCCGATGGCGTACGAGCTGTATTCTTGGATAAGGGTAAGGTGACATACGATGATCGCACGCTTCGTGCAATCGTCTATGATCGATACATGCCATTAGAATCCCTTATACCCACGTCGCCCGAAAGTATTCCTCTTATGGCATACCAACTTCTAGATTGTGAGTCTTACACTCAACTGATGTTCTCGCTCCTAAATATAACCTTACTTCTGCAGGCCTGCACGATTTGCGATACAAGGCGAACATACTGCATCGTGACATTGCTGTCAACAATGTGATGTATGAATATCGCCAAGGTCGTCTCAACTTCATACTCATCGACTTCGATATGGCAACCGAAGTGTCCAATGACCCGAACGCAGAATACACTCCCAGTTCCAAGTTCCGGACTGGAACCCTCGCGTTCATGGCCATGGAGCTCATTCAAGATGCTTTCCGGCTAAGGCGCAATAAGAACCACAAGCCTATCGCCCATCGATTTTGTCACGACGTTGAATCCATTTTCTGGCTCACCATATGGGTCACGTTCATATTCGTATACACTAGTGACGAAGTACTCCAGCAGATGAACCATGAAGAGGTCCAGAAATGGGAGACAAGCGATCTGAAGACGGCCGGCAACCACAAGAAGGCTTTCCTAGCTGATCGGCTCACCCCGGCTGAGTTGCCTGACGGAGCTGTGAAAGTTGGTCTGTACCTTTGGTTCGATGCTTGGTGGGACGTCTTCGGTGAATGCCACACTGCCAAGCTTCGTTACCAGAAGGAGGTAATTGCGTACGAAATGGGTCTTGGGCCCGAGCCGGTCTTCGATCTGGATACCGTGGATGGTATAATGACTCGTGACCATCTGATGAAGGTCCTCTCTGCCATTATACCTGATCCGTACGCCTCCTCCAGCCTTGATGCCGCTGCTGCGACGAAGCCTGCTGCGGAAAGACAGAAGAAAGGTGTTATGTTGAAGGGTGCGCAGAAGAGCTCAAAGCCAGGCGTGTCTACAAAGGAGGTGAAGAAGAAACGCGGAGCCCCAGCAACGAAGAAAGGACGGACTATTGAGCAGAAGGAGACTAAGAGGCCTGCAAAGATCCCGCTGGTGGAGAGGGCAGATGACGATGAGAATGATATCCGGAAACGTCTTAGACCGCGCAAATTAGTCGCGTATAAGTAGTTATTTCTTGCAATGAACGGGACATGTACTTCTTTATCTTTTTCATATATTTACACTGTTTGAATATCTGACCGAATTCTCACAATTCTCTTATGTCCGCCGTCACCAAAGGTCCATTCCACCATGCAGCCGGCCAGAAACGTGCCATCACAGCGGTCGCGATCAATGCATGGCATCACGAACAAGTTGAACTGAAGGCCGCTCGGGACGATTTAGAGAACGATAACTGGCGCACGTTCGTCACCACGACAGAGAAGCGCGCACTATTGAATGGCGCGAAATTGGAGATGGATGTAGATAGGTCGGGTGCTGCTAGCAAAGCGTGGCTGGAGTTCGCCAAAGGTAATGACGGGAGATATTGAGGTCTTGAGGTGCAACCTCATTGATCTCGATCTTTTCTAATTACAAAAGGGCTTGAAAATGAAGAGTCACAGTGGCCCTCGGGAGCTTGAAATGAGTGGGGTCAAAGAAAGGAAGGTGGAAACCGTTTGATCCTAACAATAACAAACAAAATGTAAACAGACGGACACAGCCGCCGGCGTGCTACGGCCGGGGGCTCTCTATTCGGACGATCCTCCAAGTCAAGTCGAATTTCTTCCGAAAGTAACATGGTTTTCAACAGCACTGGCAGTTCTGTCGCTGCATCAACACCAAACTACGTCATGTAAGCGCGCATTATACGTCGATCAAAACGCATGCTGGCATGCTGTGGTTTTCTTTGCACGCGTAACTCATACATTCCTTCACTGCTGACCTTAAAAAGCTGACAACGATCCTTGGGGAACCGAAAACATGGATGCACGCAATATTTTATTCTTCAGAGAATGTTCATTGCCTAGTTAGCAGCTTCAGCTGGAAAAAAGTGCGTTGAACTTCATATCGCCGTGTAACATCGACACTGAATATTCAACTTCTGGATCCTCATAGCGCTTCCCTAAACACAGCTCTCATGACGCCGAAATAAATTAGCAGACTGGACGCTGTAAGTTTTGATGGATCAATGTACCGTCGTACCGATGTACTGTCAAACAGTATTGTTGATGAGACCTACTGTATCTTCCAATACAGCAGACATTCATGGATATGATTATTTTAGCTCGGTCAAGCGCGAGATGACCCATATTCAGCAACATTATTGGACAATAGGACTGGATTCAAGGTGAAGTAGTTATGGATAAGCTTCATGTACGAGGCTCATAGGCTGGAGCACCAAGCCGGCTGTTCGAGTGATCGAGTACTAAGTCAATCTCGTCGCGCGTGAGTGTGCGAACTCTTCAATTGAAGAAGATACTGATGCCTAGTTCACAGATATCGAGAATACGCGGTACTCTGAGGCATCTTCGGTTACTAGATCTCTTTGGTTACCTTACGCCACGGTGATCTTCATGTTGTATCAGATGCAGACGAAGGCGAGGGGTCGATTTTCTTGGTACCGTGGAACCATCCTTACTGTTCTGAGACGTTCTGACGCTGCTAGAAAGTGATCTATCAATCGATTGCCCGCGAATGCGCGCACGAGGCCGCTGGAGTTACCGAATACAGAATACAAACGCGCGGATATCCCGGGAAGCACAAGGGCTAATGGATGAGGAACAGGAGATTCACAGAAAAGTAGATGTCGACTCGGCGAACTCAATAAAGTTTTGTTCGTATCCCCCCCCTCTCACCCCTTCTCAATAGCTTCCCCATACTCCTTCATAGCCTGTCTTGCTCACTGTACCCCATCATTTAGACCGCGCACTAAGGCGATGTCTTTCTCCCAGGAAATCTCGGCCGAATTCTCATTTTTTCTCCAGTCGCGCCTTCGCCGATAAACGCCACAAACAGGACCCTCGGTCACTTCCAATCTTCCAATCCTCTCGAACGCCGACTCGTTTGCCGTT
This sequence comes from Phlebia brevispora, assembly GCA_027627325.1. NCBI lineage: Eukaryota > Fungi > Basidiomycota > Agaricomycetes > Polyporales > Meruliaceae > Phlebicolorata > Phlebicolorata brevispora. Next base: position 23,757 of record JANHOG010000092.1, read on the forward strand.
TCTGGGTCTCATCTTTCCCTGCGGGATAGTCTTCTGCCCGAAGACTTTAGGCCGTGGCGCGGACCCAGTTTTCCGGGCGATCAGACAGCTAAGTCTATCGCTTGTTGTGTGGGTAAGAAGAGCAATATTTAGGGTGCTAAGTCAGGATCGTACTAATAGGCTTTGGGCGCACGCAGTGTCGACGCAGGTTTTCCGCCTCCTAACTTACCTCGCTCCAGGGCAAGCATCGCAGGCTATACTAGATTCGATAATGTGGAAAACGCGATTTTACAGTCGTGTCAACACTCTTTCGGTCGTGCAGCGGTTCGCTGCGACTAAAAACTGATGCATCACAAAGATTCTCCGTAGATCCATACGCAAGGCGGTCAGGCTTACCGAATATAGGAATACGGAATATAAACGCACAAACGTGTTGGGAATACAAGGGTGACGGGCGCGATATCTTATCCCCTTGCTGATGGACACAACGCAGAACGTTCGCAAAGAAGACGTTGTTTATTTGGCAAACACAACACAAGTTGGTTCGTGTCGCCTCTCCCTCAGCCCCTCTCTTCCCTTCCTCTATCCTCTCAATCGTCTTTCTACCCTATCTTTTCAACTGTATGACTTGCTCCTTCAATGCTCGTCATCCAGAAATTTTGTGACTGGTCTTTGCCAGTTCTCAATTCACTCTCGTTTCTAATGTGCAACCGCGCCTACTCCAGAAAATCGAAAAATAAACCTGACCCTCATTCTACGTCTCCACCGTCGCCTACATTACAGAATATCTCATACTCCATGTCTTCCTCTTCTACACTTATCAATTCTGCGTACCATAATTTTGCACCGCTTGATTCTCCATTTTCATCGTCGTCTTCGGACCTCGCAAGCCCCTCATCTCGAGTGGCTCAGTTCTTCACGGCTCCATCATCTATCGCACTCAACCTCGACATCCTGTTTCTGGTCTTATCCTTAGTGGACAATGTAACGTTGAGCCAATGCGCGCTGGTCTGCAAGGCTTGGCAAGGGATAGCCATGAGTTTATTGTGGCGAGACGCGCTCCCCAATGGACTGCGCCCGATGCTGCTATTTCTGGACTCATACTACGACGATGACCAAGTCCATCCAGTCAGTGACTTTTCATTGTGGTGCTACGACTTATCTAACGGGCTCATCATGCAGGTGTACAAAAAGAGGCGGGCAATGTTGTCTAGAGCGCCACTCCCCTCGTGTTGGACCGCATTCGAGAGGAATGTAGGCCAATACATATGCTCGCTTACTCTGGACTTCAAATCGCTCGTCGTCTCCGACTATTTCCTTCAGGAGCTAGCCAAGCCCGAGTCGTCCCCCATCCAACTCCATCTGCCGAATCTCTGGAAGCTTCGCGCCATCGTGAACCAGAACGCCACCGAGTTCGATCTCGTGCTGCGGTTCGTGCAGCCTACCGTCCGAGATCTGGAGCTCGACATCTGGGACCCAGTGTGGAGTAACCAGCGGGCGTTGCACGTTATGCAGAGGGAGACCGAAAAAGATATACCCAGGTTCAAGCACGGAAGTCAGCCGCTGCCCGCTGCTTTCCCTCTCCCCGGCTTCTTTGCCGCTATCGCAGATCTTGCACCTAATCTTACCCACCTTGCGTTTACGATGCGCGAGGAGACCGAAATGCGAGATGCGTGGCAGTCGTTCGTCGAGTTCTGCTTCGATCTGGGGAACCTACAATCTCTCGAGCTCCCACTATACGCTCTCACCCCGGCAGCACTCCGGTTCTTGGCAAGACATCCGACTCTCGAACGTCTCGTGATGTATAAAGAGCGGACTCGAAAGTACAAGGCTGCACCCTCCGAGCCGTTCCACGACATTCCCTTTGTTCCGGATGTCTGGGCTCCCAACGACCATCCTGACCTGGATACGAAGGAGTCAGAAACTCTAACGAATGTGTCTCTCACCGCAACTCCCTCGCAGTGCTCCGCATTCCTCAGGGTATTGGGGCCCCAGAAGTTGACGGTTCTTCACGTCAACCTTGCATCGTATTTTCCCGCGGCGGACGAGGCAAATGCGTTCATCGCCTCTATTGCCGGATCCTGCCCGGCGCTGCAAGAGCTGGCCATTCGGCCCATCATCAGTATTGGGGGCCCTCCTCTTCGCCCAAACTACTTGATGTTACATCCGCTCAAAGCGTGCCGTAACCTCGTGTCGCTCGAGATTGCGGCCGTGCATCCCTCTCAATTCACGAACGAGGAGTTCGTGTCCCTCGTCTCCCACTGGAGGCACCTGAAGCGTCTCGTCCTTGATCATCCAGGGATCGCGTGCGTTGAACCTGGCGAGCGTGCCAATCTCTCACTTGGCGCAGCCATGCAAGCCTTTCAGCTCTGTTGCCCTCAGCTCTGTTCGCTTATCTTATACGTTTCCTTCGACGCGGGCCACCTCACCGCGGACGGAGAGTCAAGCCCCTTTACCGACAAATACACTTCTCTGGCAGAAGTCGACCTTTGTATCGGCACACCATTGAACACTCAGCCCGAGCAGGTTGCCCTATTTCTCGACTCTGTTCTTCCGAGAAACTGCATACTTCGATTACATCCTACAACTCGCAATATTTTTGACCTGTCTGAGCCAGAGGAGACTCAGAAGGCCTGGGAAACACGTCGCAGGAATCTCAATAGATTTGTGAGGGCTGTGACATTGACTAGAGCTCGTGTAGGTGAGTATCGCAAGACTACCTTACTTTAGAGCTATGGTAGGTCTGTATTGGTTGGTCGACGAGCTCTGCATCATTTTAGTGTACTGTATGCATTTTCAGTTGTATGTGTTACACAAATCCGTAGCTTAGCTCAAAGTATCTCCTTAGGTTGCCTGGAGTAAACCGCCTAGTGTGCGAAGTGCAGTCCTTAGGTAAGAAGCTGTAGAAGTCCAGAATCATATATAAGATAAAAGAACACATAAACTCTGTTCGTTTATCTTATACATTGACACTGCTTGTCTACAGCACTTAGAGCCCCTCGGTGTGAAACCTACTGAATGTTTCGCTGCGGTCAAAAGTTGCAGGACTCACAGCATGTATAAGAGGAGCAAACGTGTTATAATTCTGTCTGTTCTTCTTATGCGTGAATGGTACTTGTCCGCGGCGCTTTGTGCTCACGCTATATTGACCGCGACCTGTTGTTAGTGGTAGATACAGCCTGGGAAGGAGCTGACATTACGTAGAAGGGAAGAATTATAGAACGTACGGTTTGGCTCCTTAGAGAGCGTGTAGCCCCCGTCTGCGCAATTTAATCCTGTCGAGAACCAAACCTTCATGACATTCGGCTATCCCAAGTATCGACTGGGATCGTGCAGCAGGCAGCAATGATGAACGGGCGTTAGAAGAGAGTGACAGTCGCATGCGTGTCATCTCCGTCGACGGAAGGTTCTTCGGCGAATAGAGGATGATATATATCCGCCATCGGACCGAGCATACCGTTGCTCAAGCGTTTTGATGCAAAAATTGTGCTTGACTGCACGGTGCACAAGTCAATATCGCCGCATGTAACCAGACGAAGGGCATCGTCGCGCCGTGAGAGGCCGTGAGATCTTAGTACCGAAACAAAAACAAAAAATTTGCCCCTGCCGAGGCCAATCCGTATCGTATGGCTACCAGGTACATACAATAAGCATGAAGACTCGACAATTATGTGTCCTGAGGGGGAGACCAAGAGGGTTGCCCTCGTAACAAAATCCAAGAAATGTCTGTACGGCATACTGTATACAAGAAGAAAAAAACTTCCGTAGCTCGAAGCTTCGAAGGCAGGATGCGACCGAAGCCGAGGAAGGACGATCACACGTTCTCATCCTCGCCCGCGCGATCCGTCTGGCTCTCCTCCACCTTCGCC
>JANHOG010000920.1:0-10777 GCA_027627325.1 Phlebia brevispora
CTGCCCCGCCCCCAGTGGAAGGAGGAGGAGGAGAAGATCAAGGGTATTGTCCACGGCAACGGCTTGAAGAATTGACTTTTGTGTAAATGTGTACGTGGGTAATACGAGAAAGAGACGACATGCTGACCAAGGTTTTCCAGTGAGCAGCATAAATGTATTAGGTAGACGATTGAGTAGATGGGGGAAATTACAATCATGCAACTACATTCTGACCCGGAACCACATCGTCGAGGCGGATGCGAAGGATGAGTGAAAGACATAGGAAAGGGAATCAAGAGGCCAGCCAATAGAAACCGTCCATGGTATGAACCGCCGGATGAAATCCAGAGCACCCAATGGCACTAATGGCGCCTCCCGACAACACAGAAGAACGAAGGTCGTGTTACAACGGCCCTATGAATCATAAAAGAGGTACTCCGTGGAAACCGGGTAGCTAAAATTTGAAGCCCTCGGTGGAGGCGGCTACGCCGGGGTCGCCGTCTCGAGATCGGCTAGTTCAGGCCACTACAGATTAAAGGGAGTCTGCAGACACGACGTCCGCCGTCGCCTAGGATTTTCAGCAAAATATATTCGAGGCGATAGGATTGGCGATTCACGACAATACGTATAATGATATCGTACTGGTAGGCTGGAATAAATTATCAGAAGCCCACCGGCGATCTCGGTCTCGGAGAGGCACTATCGCTGCATAAAGCAATTGATGTGCGCGTACCTAGCTACATTTGCCTACTCCTGGCTGTTCAGCGAGGGTGCTAAGCTCTTTTTCGACGCTTTTCATAGCATTTGTCCGCTTCCATAGGAGTTGAGGGACCTAAGATCGAATGGCAGGGGTACCGTGAAGTCGGAGATCTGATGCTCGCTCAGATTGCTTAGAAGAAATGCAGTCAGCTATTTGCATGCAGATTCAACCCGAAGAGCATTGCAAAGTGCGAAGGAAGATTGGCACACCGGGTTTCGGTCGGCACTCGGTATGCTTTCGGTTCCGAGAGAGTCGTTCTCTCGCTAGGAAGCCGGGGGTCATGTCTAGCAGTAAAAATGATCTTTTCGTACGCAGTATTTGAATGGCATACTCTTCGTGTTGACGAGTATGCGCTTGACCACGCGCATGTCGTTACGCGTAGCACGCGTGTGGACGCGTCGACCGAGTAGAGCGGTATTACCGGGCCGGTCGTGTTTTGATGCGACGGCTGTTTGGCGGCGTTCGAGCGTCGGGCGACCCTTGTGCCCGTTTGCCATCCTCCTTGACACAAGCTTCATCCTGTCTGCGATACGAGGGTCCCAAGGCACGGCAAACGTCACCAGTTTCCCTGACCGCAGCCACGGTCGACATTCAACCAGCCATGGCTGTCATCCCACCGGCACTGTTCGCCATAAAAATCTACGTACATCAGATTCGAAGAAAGGAAAGATCTCCCGAGGTACATGAATCTTCCGTGTAGAGTCGTTGACAGAAACATCTAATCGCTATTCCGATCATAGAAGAGAATGATCACGCTCGAAAGCGTCTTCGGGAGAGGGCAGGGACACTATATGCAGCGCCGTATTCCATAGCCGGACGTTTGCTCGTCCACAGCAAGAATTAACCGTCGTTTTGACGGTCTGGCCCTCATGCGGCGTGCCAATTATATCAAAAAGTGAGTTAATCTTTCGTGTGCTCTTCTAGGGTAGCTCTTTCACCGCGCATCTATCGGCCTTTGCTCACGAAAACGGTGCATGTACCTGGTCTAGAATACGGCTGCGTGCATCGTCAAGCGAGTACTCGAGGGGCCAAAGCATTGCGAGGTCGGTCCCCATTTTCATGATACGCGTTTGTGTCATTGATATTCCGAGTTACAGCTTCATCAGAGGGAGGAGACGCATCTTGCCTCCTTTGGGTCCGGGTATTTAAGACTCGCGCTAGGCTCAGGCGACACCGACTCGACACCCAAAAACCATCGCGTATCTCTCATTCAAATCCTCCATGTCGTCGTACGCGCATACATCCGCTCTCAAGTCGGCGGTCGGCCCGTCGTGCACCTCTTTCGTTCTTGACGGCCTCGGGATTCCATCTTCAACTTCAGCGCATGTCATCCAAATGGCTCTTGAAGACGCCAAGGCTCCACTCGGAGGCGCGGTGCTTCTTTCTTGTTACGAGGCTTTTACGCAGGAGTTCAAGTCCTTGACAGCTGACGAAGCAGCCGCGAGCGGGATCGACCTACGCTCCCTCTCCACTCCCGAATCGCTTCTTCACACCCCGAACTCTCTTCCCGTCTAACGCCACTCGTCGCCAACATTCACCTATACTTAATTCAGGTCTTGCGTTACACTCGCAACAACCCCCTTGCATCCGTTCCGAGGAGTACGGAGCACGGCGAGCGCGAAGTCGGCATCCTTGCATTCTCCACGGGAATGTTCGCTGGCGTCGTGATCGCCTGCGCGAAATCCGTACCCACTTTCATCTGCGACGCGGTGGAGGTCTTCCGGACCGTTTTCTGGCTCGGGTTCCGCGTTCAGGCCTTCATCGCAAAGGCCACCAAAAGTCCGGCCTTATGTGAATTGCCCGTAAATTCTTGGAGTCTGGTCACCTTCGGCTCCACACGTTCGGATATTCAAGACGCTGTCGACCGCTGCAACGCCGATCAGGTGAGCATTGCTAGTGCCAATGGCATGCATAGATCCCTATCCTGACGCGTATTATCCCACAGGACAGTCAGGACGGTGCTAAACTGTACCTCACCGCCGTCACCTATGCAACATGCATATCTGTCTCAGGTCAGCCGAGTGCGCTGGCTACTTTCAAGGCGCATTACCTACCGGCATCCACTACTTCTGCGCGGTTCGCACCCATCCACGCTCTCTACCACTCTCCCGATCTAAAGGCGGTGAAGGAGGAGATAATGCACGATCTCGCTCGAAGGGCGATCCATTTCCTGACTCATGCCAGCCTCAAACGCAGTCTCCGTTCCACAATTACAGGTGGTTTGATTAGCCGGCAGTCTGGCGAAGGATATACGCTCGTTGAAGAGGTTCTGGATATGACCCTCTTGAAACCGGTGAATTTTGACAACGTCCTCAACGCTATCTGCGAGGACATATCCCCTTCAGCATCCGGAATGGTTCAACTCGTCAATATTGGCCCCGGTAACGCGTTGTGGAAGGGTGTTTCCCGAGCCCTACCCGACGTGCATTTCGACATGGTGGATTGGTCCTCTGGTAGCAGGACCGGGGCCGTCGTCTCCGATCCTGCGTCTTCTATGATCACACCGGTCACTAGACAATCCCGCGACCCAATCGCCATCGTTGGCATGGCGGTCCGGTTTCCCGGAGCTCAGGACGCCAACGCCCTTTGGGACCTCCTCGAGAAGGGCTTGAACACCGTTTCAGAGGTACGGCCCCACCACCGCGTGCATGTCGTTGGTTGAGGCTAACAATTTGTCGCAGATACCCGCTTCCCGCTTCAACGTCTCTGAGTACACCTCAGGCGCACACGGCGCGAACCGCTGGCTGAAGACGCGCTTTGGCAACTTCTTAGAAGATCCGGCCACATTTGACAATGTGTTCTTCCAGATCTCCCCGCGAGAGGCGCGCAGCATGGACCCGCAACAGCGCCTGCTCTTGGAGGTTTCGTACCATGCGCTGGAGAACGCCGGATACGTTCCGAGGGCTACGACTTCATTCGATCCCGAGACCTTCGCGACGTATGTCGGCGTGGCCACGCAAGACTACGTGCATAATTTGAGGGACGAAGTCGATGTATACTACAGCACCGGTCTGTGGATCCCTCCGTTGTGCAATGACGATTTGAGCTGACTTGTTATTTCGGCAGGTACTCTACAAGCCTTCCTGAGCGGGAAGATCTCATACGCACACGGGTTCAGCGGCCCGTCCGTAGTAGTCGACACCGCATGCTCGTCATCAATGGTGGCTATCTATCAAGCATGCCGGTCTCTTACCAATGGAGATTGCAACGCCGCCCTCGCTGGCGGTGTCAACGTCATAACCAGCCCTGATGTAAGCCGTTTTCTTTCTACTCACATTCTCAAATCTTACGCAATATCTTGCTGCAGATGTACATAGGCCTTGATCGCGGACACTTTCTCAGCCCTACTGGCCAGTGCAAGCCTTGGGATGCGTCCGCGGACGGCTACTGCCGCTCTGAAGGCTGCGGCATGTTCGTGCTGAAGCGTCTCTCGGACGCTTGGCTGAAAACGACAACATCCTCGGCGTCATTCGCGGTATCGAAGTGAACCAGTCGGCCAATGCGAAATCTATCACGCACCCTCACGTCCCGACTCAGATCAACCTATTCAGAAAACTCCTATACTCCGCTGGGGTCAAGCCCGAGCAGATTGGTGTGGTTGAAGCCCACGGTACTGGTAAGTCCGTGGCGCTCCAATGCACGCTGTGATACTCATGGGATGGTTAGGTACGAAGGCTGGTGACCCCACGGAGCTGGAAAGCATCAGGAGCGTCCTCGCGAAGAACCGCTCGCAAGAAAATCCACTCCACCTAACCTCCATCAAGGCAAACATCGGTCACGCTGAAGCCGCTTCTGGCGCAGCGAGCCTAGCGAAGCTGCTCCTTATGCTGCGCCATCGCACTATCCCGGCTACCATTTTCGCCGAAGCAGCTCAACCCCGACATTCTCAGTCTCGAGGCCGACGCTACGATGATAGACACCAAAACCACGTCTTGGACGAGGTCTGCCGGTGAGGGTCGCTTGGCATTGCTGAACAATTTCGGCGCGGCGGGTTCCAATGCCGCCCTTGTCCTTCAGGAACGCCCGCCACGGACGCAACCGGTCGCTGCCCATATTCCTGGCGTTCCCTTCATCGTCGGGATCTCGTGCAAGACTGAGGCCGCGCTGGAGAATCAACGGAACGCCTACGTCACGCATATCGAGCAGAACGTCCATGATGCGGCTGCTCTTGGAGATTTCGCCTATTCCGCCACTGCCCGCAGGCAATTGTATAAGTATCGTCTCGTTGGTCATGGCACGACGAAGGACGAACTGCTTGCCAGCCTTCGATCGGCGAAGATCACTGAGGTTCGGCAAGACCCCGGGAAAGTCGTGTTCGTTTTCTCTGGGCAGGGTGGGCAATATCTGGGCATGGGCGCTGAGCTGTACCGGAGCAGCCCTCTGTTTCGGAAGACTGTCGATCGTTGCCATGAGCTACTGGTCTCTTGGGGGCTTCCAGGTATACTTGAAATCATCAATGCGCAAGATATGTCTCCAGAAGATAGCGTACAGGCCTTCCAGTCCGCCGTTTTCGTGCTTGAATGCGCTCTGACGACAATGTGGATATCGTGGGGTATTGAGCCGGACGCAGTTGTGGGCCACAGGTACGTTTAATTTGTACGATAAAAGCTGATCAAAATCTGATTTGCATTTTTACAGCTTAGGGGAATACGCCGCACTGGTAACCGCCGGCGTTCTAACGCTGGAGGACGGACTCAAATTGGTCGCAATGAGGGCGAATTTCATGGTGCAGAAGTGCGCGCTTGACGAGACGGGTATGTTGGCAGTGCGGCTGGGGGATGGGGAAATTCGAGAGATCGTCTCAGCGGACGAGAAGTACAGCTCAATCTCGGTCGCGTGCTACAATAGGTACGTAGCGCGGTTCTCTTACCGCTCCGGCAAAATCTAAGCTCACGCTTGCTAACAGTGGCGGTGACACTGTGCTCGCAGGAGATATTTTACAGCTAGAGTTTCTCCGCGACCAACTGGCTAAACGCGGGAATAAATGCATCCTCATTGATGTTCCGTTTGGATACCATAGTCGCGCAATGGACCCAATCCTCGGGGATATTGCATCCATTGCGTCCAAGGTCCGGGTATCCCCGCCTGTCTTACCAATTGTGTCCAATGTCCTCGGGAGAGCCGTCCTTCCAGGGGATGCTTCGGTCTTCACCCCGGAGTACTTCGCTCGTCATTGCGCTCAGCCTGTTCAATTTGAGCAAGGCATCCGGGATCTCGTCTCTGGGGAAGGTTTTGGCACGGTCTCGGCTTGGATAGAAATTGGACCTCATCCGACCACTCTACCGATGCTACGATCGACGCCGGTTACTTCTCGCCAATCAGTCTATTTACCTTCCCTGCGCAGAAACAAAGGAGAATGGTGCACGTTGGGTACCTCCCTGGCTGCGCTCTACTTCATGCCGACCGAACCGAATTGGAGAGAGGTTTTCCGCGCGTTTGTCCCCAACGCCCAGCTAGTTGATCTGCCCGCCTATCCCTTCGAGAAAACCAGATACTGGGTCGAGTTCCGCGAACACGAGCTCCCGGAGAACGCTTCGCCCTCGCACGCCTCCACCATGACACGTTTCACCCTTGCGCAAACCTGTGTCAGCGCGTCGAAAGCCGGGTCTGGCAGCCCAGAAACTGCTATCTTTGAGACTACTCTCGCGAAGCTAGCACCTTTGATCGAGGGTCATCAGGTTTCTGGACATGCGTTGTGTCCCGCGTCAGTTTACATCGAGGCAGCCAGCGCCGCCACGCAGCTCACCATGGAGCAGCTGGGCCGCATAGAATCTGATGCCGCTCTCGTATTGTCGGACATCGCCTTTCACAAACCACTGGTCTACGTATCCGCGGTCTCCCAAGTACTTCGCGTTGAAATCACCCTATCCAGCCCATCCGTAAAGCATCTAGGGACATTCTGCATCAAGTCTTATACTGCCGATCCCAGCGAACTGCAGACGCACTGCGTTGGTGCGTTCGACCTGCCTGCGAAGTCAGCTATCGGGAACAAGATCTCCTGGTCGTCTGTCACGATAGCTCAGCGAAAAAGCGCTATGCTGGAAGGAAACCTCAGGGAGCCACCGGAGACATTCTCTTCTCGTACAACCTACGACGTGATATTTCCTCGCGTCGTCACCTATTCGCCAGCGTACAAGGTTCTGAAGTCAATAACACTCGATCCTAACGGCGTCGACGTGTATGGGTCGATGCGCTTCCGTCATGAAGTCCCTGGTACATTTGTTGTGCATCCTGTCTTCACGGACGCTTTACTCCACGCCGCTGGGTTCGCTATCAACTGCCGCGTCGGCGCCGGCGAGGGTTTCATCTGCAATCACGTCGGAAAGGTCAGATTACTACCAGACTTGGTAAGGCCTGACGCGGACTATGAGATCTACTGCAGCATTGGCTTCCTCTCGGAGAGCATTGCTGTAGCAGACGCTTTCGCATTTCAGAGCGATGGCGCGTCCTTGCGAGCGGTAGCCCACATCAAGGGCATGCGTTTCTCCAAGCTGCGGCTAGACCGCCTTCAGACCGCTCTTTCCGCCGCGGCTCCGCAGGATGCACCATCGCGCGAAGCACAAGATAATCTCCCGCGGCCCCTTGTCGTACGACATTCTCTCCGAACCAATGACCGTCGCGGTGCCTCTTCCCCTGGTGTTGAAGAAGTCAAACAGCTCATTGCTGACGTGCTAGGGATTCCTTCCAACAGACTCTCAGAAGACGCGAATCTAGAAGAACTCGGCATGGATTCGCTCACGTCTATAGAGCTTTGGCACGCCCTCTGCTCCGGCTTCGACGTCGCCATCCCGCGAGAAGTCTTGGTGGCGTGTAGGACTGTGGAAGACGTCATAGCGGCAATCGTACCGGGATCACCTTCCACGATGGATACGGAAGAGACCCACCTCGTACGGAGTGGGAGCGAGAGCACGCTGAACGGCTCCGATAGTATGTCAGAAACCGCGAGTCAGACCTTGTCCCTATTCTCGATCAAGCAGATCATAGCGTCAGTGTTAGGCGTCCCGGTTCAGGACTTGGGCGAAGACGAGGATCTGGAGGAGCTCGGGATGGATTCGTTGGCGTCGATCGAGGTTCGCCACGCGCTTCGTGCGGAGCTGAATATCGTCCTCCGTGACGACGTGTTTGGGACTTGCAGGACAATCAGCCAATTCCAGAACCTGGTGCGTAAGCTTGCATCACCGTCGCCGGATGTCCGACCTTCCGCTCATCTCGCGACCAGTGTGCACGATAAGATCCCGCACATCGCGTGCGACAATCCTGTCAAGCTGCAGGACGGGAATGGATCTGCGCCACCACTTTTCTTGATTCACGATGGGAGTGGTTTGGCGCACCAGTACGGCCGTCTCTCACCTCTGGGCTGTCCGGTCTGGGGCATCTATAATCCGAAATTTGCGACCGCAGAAAGATGGGAAGGAGGGTTGTTGGAGATGGCTACACACTATGCGGACCTTGTGAAGCCCGTTCTGTCGGGGAAGCAGACGTGTCTCATTGGTGGTGAGTCTTATGGTAACACCTTGTGGTGAGATCTATCGTTAATCCGAGCGTAGGATGGTCTGTCGGCGGCGTCATTGCATTCGAAGTCGCTCGACAACTCATTAGTTCGTCTGTTCGCGTCGCTGGCCTGGTCCTCATTGATTCGCCTCCTCCTCAAACGAAAGCTCCGCTCTCCTCTGATGTGCTCGCCACTTTGTTTGCACACAAATCGCCTAGCCCCATCGCCAGACTCGCCCGAACACAGATCGAATTCGCTACGGAAGCCTTGGTTGAATATACCCCATACCTTTCACCCGCAAAACATACGATACCGCAGAAAGCAGTTATGCTACGCTGTCGAGAGCCGTTTTCCGTTGGACCGTGTCGCACGGAATCAGATCTTTTCTTGTCGCGAAGAGGCGACGATGCTACATTTGTGGCGGAATGGGAGGCGCTTCTTGGTTACCGGATCCCTACTTTGGATATACCAGGGAACCACTTCGAACCTTTCGACTGGCAGCATGTGAGTCACATACGGTTGAACTACGAACGATCGCTCACATTTTCTGTGCAGATACATGAAGTATCTGGGTGTCTCAAAGAAGCTATCTCGATCATCTTAGAAGACGGTCTTGTGTTATAAGCGTCGTTCTTGACCATACAGATGTGCAGTGTTCTTAGAACTGAAAATAACGTTCAGCGTGACCTGTATGCCGAGTGGATAGCGAGCCCGATGCCAGCGGTGCGGGCCCCCTCGTGGGACAGTCCCGTTGAGATGCGCGCCGTAAACAGAACGCAAGATCTTTGCAAATGCGACAGTTATAGTTAAAGAAATATTATCTAAATTGTACATGCCATCTCGGATACTTTCGAACATACGCTACATATCAAGATCCGCTCTCTATCGGATACCCGTATATTGTCCCAAAGGAGAGTCGGGCATGGTCCAGGTCAGAGAGCTTGCTCCTCAGTCCTTCGTTTATGGCATCCAACTGCGCTGTGTACTCTAGACTGTCAACCGCACCATCCCAGAGGAACCGGACCTCTTCCACGTTACGGCGCTGACGCAAGGCTAAACGCAACCATTGCAACTCCGCGTCCAAGGCATGCTCAAACAGGCTCTGCAAGCGCCCAAGCTCACCCTGCCCCGGTAGGTCAACACGAATGACTAGAGTTCGAAGAGAAGGTGGAGTATATCCCAATAGCTGCGTGAGGACGAAGAAGCACCCTGTGTTGTGCTCAAGGGAGAAATGCGCCGAGTCTGTGTGCAGCGTCAGGCGCAGAGTGAGCATGGACAGCGCGCTGCATGCGCCAATGTTGAACTCTTGCAGGTGCTCAGGTGAGTCTAACATGATGCTGTGAGAACGCTGGGGACCAGAGAAGATGGCACAAAGAACATACCGATATGATTGCGCGCCAACAGTCCGTCATAATCGATGGATAGCTGCTCGACGCTAGGCCCGATTTCGTCGAGGAACCTGCCGAATGACTGCACCTCAACGCGCATGGAGCATACGACTCGGACTTCTCTGATGGTCCGCCGAGGTACTTGTCGTAGCAGTGCCAATAGATATGGCGTGACCACGCGCGCATTTAAGTCCAAAGTTGCTATGTCGGGTATCTTTGCGACTGGAACGGTCGGATTGATGGGAATATCGTGCATCATGAACGGGAAGCCCGGCCAAAATGGCGACGATATGCGCAAGGTGGAGACGCTGGAGAAGAGCGCGAGGATGCGGGCGAAGTCCTCGCCAGAAGACGAGTGCATCCCGATGTTCTTCATGGTGAGTACCTCCAGCGTGCGCCGCGATACGGCGTGCGTCGCTGTGGGTTCTTGTGATGCATTTGAGGTTGATACCACTGCTAAATGGACGGGAGCGTCGAGTGCAATGTCGGACAGACTGAGTTCTTTTACCTCCGTCAGAACATTCAGCAAGTCTAAGAGAAGTTTCGGAGTGATATAGAGGGTCGACGGGTCTAAGTCGTGGCGCCCGAAGGCGAAATATGGCCCACACAAACGTAAGGCACGTATGGATCGAGCTACTGGCTGGGAGTGTCTCGGTTGGCGCTTGTCGTGTAGAAGAAACAGGAGGAATTCTTCCAAGTCTTGCTCGTGGATCCTGATGGTGATTGTGCGAAAGAGATTAAAGCGTGAACGTGGACACCATGAGCGGCAGACGAGGGAGGTGGATTGCAACGATTTCTTATCATCATGGAAGAAATCGATGATATGGTCGGTGACTTCGGCAGGCAGAGTCTTGGATGGCATTCTCGAGATTCTCAAGAGGCACGACAACGGTGTATATATAATCTCAGTCTTGAAATCCTTCTTATTAGCGGGGTCTAGCGTAGTATACTGGTAGAAGTCAGTGTATCGATATCGGAGACTTTAAATACTCTGGGAACGTACAGAGTGAATGAGACTCGCGATTTTAGTATTCGACGTGCCAGCGCAAGTGCGGTCGTGGTAAAAACACCTGCCTACGGTCTTGAGAGGTAATTGCGGTAGTCAATACCTGCCAGTGTGCACTCGAAGTTGGAACGCTGCGAGTGCGGCGAGCCTGA
>JANHOG010000921.1:0-10765 GCA_027627325.1 Phlebia brevispora
ACGTGTGAGACCTGCCCGTCCATGGACAGCCCGGCGGGAGCGCGACTGTGGTCAGACACCTGCAATGCCGAAGACGCGTCAGCGGACTTCTAGGATATGAGGATGCGTAAATGACGCGTAATTACGCACGCGTAGTGTAATTACGGAGGACGACGGGAAAACGAGCGGGCGGAAGGATAGGCTGCGCGGGCATATGGGCGTGAGAACCAGTGCACTTAATGATGGATGTACTATGGGCCCTCCGGCGGATAGCGAGTAGGCTGTAGAGCCCGTAGGCGTGGACACGATAATACCGTCCGACTTGAAATGGAGTAATCAATTACGAAGACCCTATTCAAAGAGACAAATTTACGTACCACAGCCTCTGTCAAATGTTGCCCGTCGACGAAGATATCAATGGTATTCAAATGTGGGCTTGACCCGCGATGCAGCGCCACCTCGTTCATCACTTGCCAATCTGCAATAGTCGTAAAACTGCCGGTGAGACGCGTATGTGAATTACAAAATGGGCCCCAGTGGCAGTACTGACCTGCACGGTTCTCCGTGGCTTCGCCGTCTTTGTTGAAGAATTTGGTTGATAGCCGCATCCTGTGCAGCACCATTACCTTACCCTCGAACGCCGCCTCAATGGCCTTAGCGAAATCATCGATATCTATACCAAAATTAGAAACCCAACACAATGATACTGTTATCTCGCGATACTCACGGAAGGGTAGTAAGAACCCCAGTGTACCCATGGAGAAACTCAGCACAGGGGGCACTGCACCGGACTTAAACAATGATGACGCGTGCAGTATTGTGCCATCGCCTCCAAGTGTGATAACTAGGTCAATAGGCTTGGTTTCGTGATCCTCTGCATGAAGTACGCGTTCTATGTTCAACCCCTGCTTCATAGATGGCGTGGCTTACCCGGATACCACGGCGCCACGCCTTCCGGCCTGTCCGGTCTGTCCTCATGGAAAAGTCGAATTCCAGGATGCTGCTTCTTCAGATACCTATACAACAGGATGGTCACGATATAAGGACTGCCGCTATCTGATCCGTGAATACAGGACGCACGCTAATATCGCCTCAATTGCGTCCACCACGGGTTTTGTTCTGTGCTTGTTCACAAGCAATATGGATTTTGGCGGGATGTTGACCTTCCCTCGTCTATCTTGATCAGATGCTTGTCGTAGTCTGAAACACAAAGGACCCAATCGACGGCTACTTACGTTGAGATTTCAAGACGAGTTGGCGTGTGTAGTTGGGTCATGTACCGAGACGGCTGTACAGCGGACGTTACGCCTGGTAGCCCCGTGTGCGTCGAGAGTAGCCCGAAGCGTCGCGTAACGGTCTCCAATGCATTGCGAGGTCTTACAGCACGAAACAGCCGGGGTATCATGTAGTTGAAGAGAGGAAGAGCGCTCGATGGCCTGCGATTGGTTGTAGTAGCGCTTGATGACCTATGGACCCTCGCGCACGGAACGAACCAAGAACCCAAAGAACTCAAAGGAGGGCAGCGTCGTAGAGACTAGTGATTGTGAGTCTGCTGTGAGCCCAAGGCCGGATTGTAGTTGACTCGAGCAAGGTCGAGAGGGGACGAGTCAATTACGATGTGTTCTGCGAAAAGGTGCATTTTAGGCGCCTATCGCTATCCCCTCGGGCGTTCAGCTGGACGGAGTTATCACGGGCCTCGGCGGGTTTGCAGCAGTAATAAATATCTTTTGCAGTACAGTGATTTACACTTGAAGTACAGGGAGAGTACATTTACAAAGCACGAGTCTGAACGATGTACATGCGACTTAAAAAGAGCAATGTGAAATCGAGTAACTTAACGGTATAACGGTTGCACAATTGTCGGGTCTCTGACAAAGTCACGCACTTGTTACGCACTTGCATCCAGACTCGCAAGCAGTCCAAACTTGCCTCCGATAGCGATGCCGTTTGTCTTCTGACCTTTTGACAAGTTCTGCTTTGGAGTGACAGCACCGTTCATGCCTTCTGCCTCCTTCTTCTTATCTTTCTTGCGCCGTTTCCCGGAAGGCTCCAAGAAGGCATGCTCCAGATTCTCGGTACAGGCATGCCACAGACGGTCAGGAACGTCTTGAGTCGGTATAGGTTTGGTATTCGTCAGATACGCGTGGAACAGCCGTCCTGAGAAGCGCAAGGTGGGATTGGGCAGCTCCCCGTCCACGAACAGCACTTGCGAGAACCTCGCAAGCGCTTCCATCGTAGCAAGAACCTGGGCGACGAGCTGCACGTTCCTGTCGACGATCGGTACGAGCTGTTCGTCTGCGCTGGCATCGCGACTCTGCGGTGCGAACCAGGAGAAGGAGGCGAGGAAAGCACGAACCTCGTGCTTCGACCAGCGTTCTTTCTCGCGATCCTTGTTCCCATTGCTTGCTTGTGCGCGGACAGACAAGCGGGAGACGATCCATCGAACCGTGAGGCATACGAGACGCTGCTCGGCTGGGATAGTCCTGATCAAGGGTAGTCTGATTCCAACGCACGCAGCATGAAGTCCAGACGATCTTCGACAGGTGCGAGCTGAATAGGAGATGCGTCGGCGTCGGAATCGTTCGAAGTGAGCTCAGACAAGGAAGGCACTGGAACTTCTTCAGCAGCAAGTCGAGTCCCGCGACGCACGTATTCCAGTACTACCTTTTGCCGTGAAGGGCGCGTCGATCGAGTATGAGAGGACACTGAAGGTGGGGGTGGTGTCGACTCGGATGCACTGGCCTGAGATCCATCGAGCTGCTGCAATGCGCCACGAAGAGGAGCTAACGGATCTTCTTCATCGGACTCTTCTACAACATCGATCAGCTCATCTTCATCGTCGTCTTCCTCACCCGCTCGCTCGTTGAGGTCCTCCGGCTCCGTTTGCGATGTCACTTCCTGGTCTTCAGGCGGCTCCGGAAGGCCTAACGTACTGTCCAGCAGCGCGTAGCACCACAGCTGTATCGGCCGAGCAAAGGTACGGGAGACAGTTTCCAAGTCGGGGTTTTCCAGGAACTGCCTGTACCAGAATGTACCCGTGCGCATAGTATCCAATATGTGAGGGTCCAATCGCCCAGAACGATACGCGGCGACGTAGAGCGCGCGTACGCGCTCTTGAGTTTCGAGAAGCGCCTTTTCTTCAACAAGTTCTTCCGAGTCAAGCGCGCCCGCGGAAGGCGGGGTAGATAAGTATCGCAATAAAGGGCAGACGTCGGCATTATGAAGTGCGCAGACACCGGACGACCACAGCCCTTCATGCCCTGGAACATCGCCTTCGTACTTCGGTATCGCATACTGCAGCGTCGCATCTACCACTCTTTCAACGACCCTCTCGCGCTCCCTCGAAGTCATGTGTTCGACAGATCGGACCATGAGAATGGAGACAGCGCGCTCAATAAGCTCCATGACGCTCGAAACCTGTTGCTTGGGTCGGTTCTTCGTGCCTGGCGTAAAAACTGTATGAAGAATGGAACTCAGCGTTTTGGCGACGCGAACGATGCGTTGGGATAGGGTAAGCTGGCGTTCAAAGAAGAGCCATTGCAGGTTGATTGGGTTGGCTGTCGAAACCGAGGAAGGGTCTCTGCTGCCTGTAAAGTCGTTTCCGACTAAAGCACCTAACAATGGAAGCAGGGAGGGAGGTATCTGCAGGTGCGCTGCTAGATCAATGGGTGTATACGACGTCGCGGTGAGTTGTAGGTCAAATGGTTCATCGGGAGGGAGTATGCCACGTCCGACTCCGGCCCTCTGCGACGCAGCAGCCTTCTTTTTTGCTTTCGAGTTCACGACGGTTTGGAACCCGTCGTCATCTCCCTGATCGAAGCGACTTGTGGCAGCAGATATAGCCGTCCACACCATCTCGTCAAGTGGTATATACCCTGCATAGCCTTCGGCATTCAAGACGACGAAGTCGGAGTCCTTTCCTACGACATACGCTCCGAGACGTGCAGCGAGCTCCACAGCGTACGGGTCACCTTCTTCATCTGCAAAATGGACCTCCACTAAGGTTGGGGAGTCCTGCGCTCGCCTAGCAGTCTCGGCTATTTTGGAGAGTGTTTCTACGCAAGCGGCAAGCATGAGTGGCGGTAATATAGCGCTCTCGTGGAGGAATCGTGGGGCTGATCGCGAGGCTGCAGATGTACGAAAGAAGAGCAGGGATGGCTGTATCCCAGACCGCGTCATGCGCGATATTATGGTAGGGAACTTAAGGTCAGGATATGGTCCTACACACCGCAGTGAGACGAAGGCTGTGGGAGAGAGTCTATAGGCGTACCATCGAATACAAAATACAGACGAAGCCCCACGCTCAGCCACGCATGCACGACCCGCGTAACCACCTCTGCGAACTGTCCATACTCTCCGCCATATACCCATGGAAGGTCGGAAAGATTGATAATGTCGTAAATGAATCTGATTGAAGTGCCAAAAGTTGAGCCATAAGCGCGGCCGCTCTTTTAACGAAGACTCAAGATGTATGAGACCACTTACGACCATCCATCTATAACCAAAGGGGTCACCTCATCGTAGACGGTGGAAAAGACAAGTGTGTTTGCTATTGCTGAATGGTTTTCGCGGAGGTATGTCGCAAGACCATGGACCCCCATGCCAAAAGATGTCTTTCTGAAAACGGTAACCGCCACGCAGATGATCTGCGGAAGCGCTCGTCACTGCCACTGCTGCATCCTCAACGTCTAAATCGCAGCCTATCTCTTGAACAACATGGGACAGAGATAGCAACTATCAAGTGATCTACTGAACGCATTACAGCTACTGTACGTAAGAGCCCTGCGGACCCGTCGAGAAGTTTCAATGTAGTCGGCGGTCGAAGGGTAAACGCGCCACTGAACGTGAATGTCTGGTACATTCGACAACGCTGGATGAGATATCCATCTGGAGAGTCCTTTTGAGAGCATTTCTCATGACCCACAGCGTGGGATCGCATAGTTTAGCAACTTACCTGACCTTCCACTCTCGGGGAGGCACCCGTCGGTTGACTGTATCATTTTAGCAGATAACCCCTTATCCTCCATTGTGGCACAAACCTTAACTAACGGCTTCGGCGCCGCCTCGCGTTATCATGGTTCCAATCTTGTTGAAGTTCATCAAAGTTACCGTATTGCGAGAAGGCAAGAAAGTTAAAATAGGTTGTGACCCACTCGCTATTGAAGCTGAAACTTACCTCACACGCTCATGCGCTATACATCCCCATACGCAAAGTTCAGGTATCGAGAATCACTCCGAGGCGGACCGGAATATGCATGTAAAAAACCCAGTAGGTCCGTGTACTGTATCGTGGCCAAGTGCAAAGTAGACAAATTGAACGTTGATCCTTCCAGCTTGGAACGGCGTTCTTCTGCTCATCACAGCAGATAGAAGCACCTAGTGCTCCGTCCATATGTCCGAGCGGTCACGGGTGCCCCCCGCGTCTCGTAGCTTAGGAACACGTTATAAGACGGTAGACCTGCAAAAAATTAGAAGTAATTTCCCTCTTTTCGGAGACAGGACCGTTCTCTCATATCACGAACCCAGGTCGATTCAGATGTCCTCCAGGAAGAGCGCCGAAACTCCGTCTGTTCTGCTTGAGGACCGGATTGACGAGAAGGATGCCTCATCAGACGAACAGGTCGAGGCGAAGAAGTTCCCACCAGATGTAATTGACAGTGACAGCGAGCTCTTGCTGCCATCTCGACGGCCAGTTGCAGAGAAGAAGCTCGTCAGGATGCTCGACATGCGGCTTCTTCCTACAATCGTGCTGATCTTCATATTGAACTACATTGACGTAAGTACTCATGTTCTTCGATTGCATTTAGAACAGCGTTGAATCTCTGCAAAAGCGCACTGCTATATCGGCCGCACGGCTGAATGGGATCGAGAAGGATCTTCACCTTACTGGTGAACAAAATCTCTGACACATTGTAGCTATTAAGATATTGACATCCGATCATATGTAGACATACAATACTCTACGGTCCTGGCCGTGCTATATGCCTCTTATGTTCCCGCACAAATTCCCTCAAATATTTTCTTGAACCGCATTTCGAGGTACGTACCACACCTTTAATGCATCGTATATAAAGGACTCACTGTCGATCTCGTTAGACCCTCGTTGTATATACCACTATGCGTCATATTCTGGGGTCTGACAAGTGCCCTCACTGGTGTAGGTGTTCCGCTCGCATGACGATATATACTGTATTTATTGCACAATCTCAGGTTGCGAAGAGCTATGCCGGTATTCTCGCTGCACGGATCTTTGTTGGCATTCCAGAAGTGAGGCGACTTTGTGTACTTCGTGCTGCGCGCTGACGGTTCTTAGGCTGCTTTCTATCCCGGAGCCATGTATCTGCTCTCTCGATGGTATACTAGAAAGGTGCGTGAAACAAAAAAAGCAAAAGCTGCAACCTATCATTTTGTCGGCGCAGGAACTAGCTTTGCGGGGTGCTATCATATACGAAGGACTGCTCATATCAAATGCATTCGGCAGCGTATGTAGTCACGTTTCTGTCATTTTGCCTGATCTTGCTTATCGAAACGCTGAAAGCTTATGGCCGCCGGTATCCTATCCAACATGGATGGCAAGATGGGTATACGAGGCTGGCAATGGTAAGTTCCCGCTGCCTATCATCTTTGAACCGGTTTCACCCTGAAAGTCTCTCAGGCTCTTTTACATCGAGGTGAGTCTGACATTTGTAGACACCTATGTCATTGAAGCATAGCTCATTGTAAATCATAGGGTGCTATCACAGTCTGTGTCGGACTCCTTGCACTGTACGAGGTTGCTATCCAAATAAACGAGACTTGATATAAATAATGCTTCATTGTCAGATGGACCTTACCAGACTACGTGGGTAATCAGCCGTGAACTAGATGGCTTGACCTCCGTGACTGAATGCTGAAATCCAGCCGCACAACACACGCTGGTTATCGCCTGCACAAAAAAGGCTAGCGCGAGTCCGCCTAGCAGAGGACGCTGGCGAAGCAGATGAAGATGTTTCTGGCGAATCGTGGGTGTCTCGCCGTCTTTTAGTTGGACTTCACACTGCTCATACATGTTGAAGGGTTCTCCAGGGCTTAAAACAGGCATTGAAGGATCCAAAGGTATACATATTTTCTATCATGACGTTCGGAGAGCTCCTGGGTTCTAGTTTCGTGAACTTTTTCCCTACGTGAGTATCTCTATCGCCATTCAGTATAGTAAATTGCTTGACTAATCCGACGGCTCTAGTCTTACTGCAACTCTTGGTTTCAACACCACAATCAGCCTCTTGTTGGCCGCGTCAGTACCGTCGAACCTGAATATATGGACATACTAATGTTTGTTATAGTCCGCCATGGATCCTTGCTACAATTCTTGCTTGCATCAACGCTTGGCATGCAGGTTCGTCGAGGCTTATTTATGTGATGCACCATTTAACAATGATCGCACCTGCACTAGACCGGACTGGCGAGAGATTTTTCCACGTCGCAGGCCCATTGTGGGGATCGATCCTTGGCTACATCATCTGCTTGTCCACGTCTTCCGTGGGCGGACGCTACGTGGGCATGTTCTTGTTGGCGAGCGGCTATGCTGGTCGGTCGGTTCCTGACGAAAGCCTCCTCCTCGAACTTACTTCCTTCATCAGGATTCGCATTAACCCTAGTGTGGGTCTCTAACGCAATTCCGAGGCCGCCCTCCAGGCGATCAGCGAGCATCGCTGTAATCAACGGCTGTGGCAATCTAGGCACCCTGTACGCACATTTAAAGCAACGCTTTGACAGGGGGTATTGACCTGTTTCACCTGTGTCCCTAGCGTTGGCTCTTACGCGTGGAAGTCGGAGTGGGGTCCGGACTACCATCCCTCAATGGCCATTGGGATGGCATCATTGATCCTAAGCTTCGTGCTCGCTCTCGGTTGGTGATGTGCGTTATCATGACAGCATGCCCTGACATTTGCTTCTGCCAGTCTTAAGGTTCACTCTTGTCGCCCAGAACAAGGCCCTAGAAAGGGATCAGCTGAGGAACTTGGCGTCTGATGAGCGGCAGCGTATTGAGACCGCCGCTAAGCTGGAGGGCGTGACGGTCCAAGAGGCGCTGGAGCGTAAGAGAGGATTCCGGTATTTATATTGATGACGGTGGAAAAAAACCCTTCGTACAGTGTGTAACATACCATCAAGCTAAGTAGATGCAACGAGAATAATGTAAGGGTGGCTCCCCAATAAATGTTTGCGTGTTATACACGACTCCGACCGTCTTCTTGCAATGAAAACAAGGCCTTGAAAGGTGTTGTGCTGTAAGGAGACATAAATCATAGCTGCGTAGGAAAACAAGCAAATTACGACGAAATATGCAGCAATGATGTGTAAATGCTTACATCCCATTGTCATCGATGCAACGTTGTCTCTAATGGCCTGAAAACCTTCGAGAGGGCCTGCAAAACGCGTGAAAAATAGAATTCCCTGGAGAAGACATGACGAAAGAGGGATTTGAACCCTCGCCCTTTCGGACTAGATTCTCGGACTAACCTGATTCTAGCGCCTTAGACCGCTCGGCCATTTCGCCATGGACAAACCCCGAAACGTCTTTAATGGTAGGTCAGGTCGTCAGTATCCTTGATGGGGTCTCATGCATGCAGGAGCGAGATACCAGGGAGTTGATGCTAATATTAAAAAACGCAGCCAGGGTAGCAGAGTTTTCCACGCATGAAGAAGAGTATCTCCTGGAGATGTGAGAAGTGATAATTCATGTACGGTGTGTCATGATGACGCGCTGAGCATGCTCTTTAACCTCCATGTTCAGACGGCAGAATTGAGAATTGTATCGATCTTCTCTTTCGCATCCTCGAACCTTTCGAGGTACAAAAGCACATGCGCCACAAGAACGCTCTCCTCGATTGGCGGTGGGTATGCTTTGCGGCCCTCCTCGGTCAAGGGATCTACAACACGACTATGTGGGAGGCGCAATAATCAGCTAAGGGTGATACGAAAGAACACTGCGGCATACCCAGCCTCAATGTCTCGAACGTAGCGTTCCAAGAGACTCAAACAACGTTTTCTAGCCTTGTCTAGTTGCTTCTTCTCCTCTGCAGACAGGCTGTGATGAAAAAGATAGCTGGGCATGTCATCTTCATCGGAGGGAAAGTAAATCCTAAGCAGATCCTCCACCTCGGCACACTGAGTTGAGAACCACGTGTGATGAATAGCCTGAAGACGAGTGTTAGCGTTATCCATCCAACATAGCGGATACTTACCAATCGAGATAACCCAATGACTAATGAACGATACGCTAGTCGCATAGCGTCACCAAAATCGTCTCTGGCGTTCACCACGAAGAACCTTTCGTCGTCACTAAGAACCGAGACGTCCTGGTCCTTATATTCCTCCGCCTTGTAATGCTTGTCCCACGCTAGAATTGCCTGCAGCTGTCTCCGAAACTTCTGGCGCATAAGGTCTATGTGGGCTAGGAGAGTCAATACTTGAGGAATAAGGTGGTAAATTAACGTTGGTGACAGAATGTTTCGGATGGCATATGCGATTAGGTGCAATGGTGGACATGGAGCTCCCGGTCCCAGAGTCGGTAAGATACTATTTACAATGTGATCTAAGACATACGGTCACGCGATTAGAACTCACTGAACCAGTCAAGACTAAAACTGACTTGCCATATATCGCCCTATGGTCACCTATGTCCTCCGCGGCAGATACCATGCGAGCACTGAGCACGTTGATCTCGGAATTGCAGTTTCTTGCTCGCGTAGTAGTCATTAGTCAAGAGTACGCGTTATTGGGACAAAGATGGTGTCAATGGACCACGTCAGTACAGACCTCTACGCGTGATGGTGGTACATGATCAAGGAAGAAGGCGGGCGGGCGACGCGCCTGACGCAAGTCGCGTCCTTTGACTACTAATAGCGCCCGCTACTAACTGGGAGGGACGTGAAGCTTGAAGGTGGCTGGCTAAAAATGACGATAGTTGCGACAACCCTCAAGATAAGTGGTCTCGTTAATGAACCATCGACATACACGCAGAGATTTGCAAAGAAAGACGACTGGGCGAGAGATAAGTTACATATTTACAGGATGCAGACGTGATCACGATGAGCGTGGGTCGCTCAGACGACAGTTCAACTACGCGGACGTAACGGTATCCAAAACAACTTCCGGTTTGAAAAGAACGGACACCTCCCACTGGCTTCCAGGCTCGCCGTCGCTCTTGACCTTCTTGCAGCGACGTAGACCCAGACCAGCGGTGCACAGGACCTTACGCGCACCAGCCTCGTCCCCGTTGCGAATTGGCTTCTTCGCAACCTCGAACGAGTCGGTCATAGCTGCTACGTCAAACGCGTCTCCGGGATGTATCAAGATCGTCTCGAAGTCGCACGAGATGATCTCCTCGCCGATCGCACGCCGGAAGGCGATGGCTGCCTCGACGATGGACCGGAAGCTGTTGCGCTTACGCGCGATCAACGCGTCGACTTGCCCCAGAGGGTAGCCTGCGACGATCAGAAGATTGCGTACGTCCGTGACGAGCATCTTCGTGAGCTCGTCTGTCAGGTTGGGCATGCCCTGTTTAGCGTACTTGTGGGTTAACGCTCGCCACCGCCCGAGGATAGTCTGGGTTTCTGCACTAACAGTTAGACTCGGAACAAAGAAGGTGAATGAAAGAAGACGTACCAGCGTTCATCAAGTACTTGTAGGTCTCGTCCAACACTTGGTCATGCTCGTGCATGAAGCTATACGAAGAGGAGATCCACGACGAGAAGGCGACAGCCATGGCCTGCAAGGCTGCCTGCACTAGAAGCGGGTTGCCACG
>JANHOG010000922.1:0-10749 GCA_027627325.1 Phlebia brevispora
TTGTCGACAACGTAGATAATCATACAAAGATCATTGAGCGGTCTTCGGAAGACTGCATAGAGAGGCGGGGGAACGGCACGCACGAGGTGAGGTACGCGTTGACGTATACTGTCAGATATCGAGGGTTCAAGTTTTAGATAGAGCTGCGGAAGGGCGCGGAGAATCGTACGTTTGCTCAACTGCAGATGCAGTCCGATGTAGTAGAAGTCTTGAGGACGTGACGCGAACTGTGATGTGGTATGGTCAGTGTGGCAGGCAAGGACGAAGCATCGAGGTACGAACAAGTACGACGCTGACACCTCCCGTCATGCTGCAGCCATCCGTATCCATGGGTTGCCGTGATATTTGGTGGGTAAGTAGCTCAGAACGCGTATTGGGTATGGGAAACTTACGTAGTCAAAAGACCTATGCAGTGCAGGCCGCCCCACGGAACATATTCAACGTCTGCCACACAGCTGCAACGCAGGGATCAATACCTACCGCTATTCACAGTGTACGCCGTAAGCACATTAATGACAGACTCTGTCCTGGCGTCCCAAAGCGCGTAAGTTCACATTGGCAAGTTCATCAGAAACTGCTCACCGGCGGACTCCAGTTCTCGATTTGTGCAGCAAGTAACACAGGTATCCCGCAGCGAGGGCATCTCCAATGAATCCGGCCACGAATTGCAAATAGACGATTGCCTGTGGGGTGAGGTCAGGGACGAACCCTTGAGCATTGTCACTGTTATCATATGTGGCATGTAAACAAACATACGACGATCCTGTTCAGGGCGACGAATGTGGTATGAAAGCTGGAAAAGCGACGGAACGTTTGTCACCAACATGTCACCAACATGCCTACAGTCTGACGCGCAGACTCACGCCTTGACGTTGATTGCTTTTCGGTCCGGTGAGTATGTAGATCCGCGGACGTGACCATCTGCTCACCGATTGCACAGGCTGTGCTCGGCGTCGGTCAGCGAGCACCGAGCACATACAAACCCGAATGGCAGGTAAGCAGGAAGACATACTTAGATCAATAAGGGATACTCCTGCCTGTGATCGTTCAGAACACGAAGGTACTCGGGCAGAAAAATGAACGCACTATCAGTAGAGTCACGACCAGGTTTCCTTGGCTCACTGACGAGAGAATGATTGGACCAACACGCGAATGACGATCGGGGAGCACTGTACGCACGCTTGTACACTCTTAATGTAAACATGCTGGCAAACGTTAATGAGCACTGCATCGCGCTGGCATGTTCAAGTACGAGTCGTGCTCACGCGCGGACTATGGTCTGAGTAGCCGACTGCATCCTGTATCAGTAGGGAACGATTATCATCTAAGATAAACCAGACTTACTGTGACTAGCACATGCATCTACTACCGGTGTGAGCTGTATGATAGATAGAGAGCGCATAGTAACGGCGCATGACGCACAATAAGACTCCTGCAGTCGGAGGTGAGTACAACCGGGAGGATTCTCCAAATTTGCGGTAATACTTACCATGTCGGCCCTTGGAGAGCGAGGAAGTTGCCGTAGTTCGTGATCAAGTACCAGTAGAGCGTATGTGAAATCAAGCACATATCGAAGGTGTCGAGTATCCTGAACCAGCCGGTGAATAACACTGTACAAATTACAGCACGTTACGCGAGACACACCATAAGACGCCTACCTGCGGACAACTGTAAGCAAGTTTCCTCGAGAGTGACTCGTCGCCCAACTCACCACTAGTTTTATGATCAGAGGATCAGCTTGTGCTCGTTGGTAATAGACAGCTGTCTGAGAGGCGGTGATGCCGTAGAACCTGGATGTCCATTCAATATTGTACAGAGGTCGTGATAGACGTGGGTAGGCTTACACCGCGCTGAACACGCCGCCGATAAGCACAGCTCCTATAGTCGTGTTAAGGTTGAGGGCGGGAATAGCGCCGCCGGGAGGCGTTGCAGCTAACGACATAGTACAGCTCGAGATGTTGGCCCTTGATGTACAGCTAAATGGCGGGTGAAAAAGCTGTCACAAGCTCTTCCCTGGAGATCTTGGAGGTGGAGCTACATGCTGCATGCGTATGGTTTTTATGCCAATGGTGAGCCACCGCCACGGAAAGCGGTAACTCTTTGAGATACAGGGCTTGAACGCAATCGACTGCCCCTCCAGGAGAGCTGAGGAATCCAGTTGGCACAGAAGATGAAGTGCGCATGGCGGTGCAGAGACGTGCCTTTCGCACCTACCAGTCTCCCACAGTGGAGGATGTACTGCGGTCTACGAACATCTGTTCACACGACTGTGGCATGATTAGATTGGGGGCCATCGTGAGATCACTGTGTGTCTATTCAGTAAAGGTTCGTTTCATCAGGATATTAACAGTGGTATAACAATCTCGCGTAGAAAAGATAGATAGAAGGTGATTCGAATTGTGACGCACTCACCTAACCTACGAGATGAGGAAGGACGGTATGCACGATGATTGGCTGGACCTGGTCATCAAATCTTGGTGCAAGGTTCAGAGGGGTTGTTGACGGAAGCTCAAACCTCTCGGACCGCATACAATCGTACAGCAAATGCGAGAATAGCGGTATTTGGAAGTCTCCCGCTACAGCGGCGACAAGATTGGACACCGACATCCAAAGGCCTTCCTACACGAACTTTGCTATTGTCTCCGTCGCACGTTGCCTGCTATTGGGCACCGAACGTGTACCATTCAGCTACAACTATGGCAATGATCGGTTGAAGTCATTCACCACTCACCTCTAGATTCTATGGTATGTCTACCTCGGGTTTTATCACGACCCAGAGACGTATTCTGCTGTGTGTGTCTCATCATTGCATTCGTTGATGGTGCAGGTTCAGAAAAGGGCTGATGCACTTGACTAAGCGACAGACAGATACCAATTTCTGGGACCACGAACAAGTGTGCGCCAAGACAAGGATGTCAGCCTGGACAGCTGTGTCGGCCGCTGCTGACCAGTGACGCCCTTGCGCTCTCCTCTTTAGCAACATTTTAATGCAGATTCTCTCGGCCGAATGGGTAGCTCGCACCTCAGGCAAGGGATGGCGTGGGGTCTCGCAGACGGGCCTGGAAGAGGTCAAAACTTGAAGCACGAAGATCTGTTAAGGACGGTTAAACAAGCACGATCGGGTCGCGCGACGCGCCACACGGTTGATTGTTTGTGAAGTCTGGTATCACTGGACCACCAAATTCAGCTGCAGCGGCGATAACCTGGTTCCTATTGGCGGCAGTCATGATACAGAACGTGCATTTGCAAAGCCTGTTGCAAGATGAAAAAGCATACAAGGGCTACCTTATTTCTGTCGCATATTGTCTTTAGTTGAGCATCGGACATCGACTGTTCAGTCGCCGATACCGGGACAGCAAGATCGGCTTCAGAAAGCTCTCCCCGAATTAGGAGATATCGTGGTGTGCATACTCGTGTGTGCATTGACTTTCTCCCCGAATTCCGTAGATGCATCCGAAGGTGTCCACAGTGATGTCTTCATCAACTGTTAGTCAAATTCAACGCAGAGTTGGATGCATATACACGCACTTTATGGGCAAAATGAATCTCTGAGTTTGCTGATTGGCAAATCGTATTTGATGATCCCGCATAGTCAGCAATTGGGTAGGAAACGTGGTGGGGTAGATCGAGGGAAATGACGTCGTCCATAGTCTTACGCAGGGATTCGCGTGCATTGAGCCTGCCAGCGTAGGAACACATCAGCTACTCAACACGAGGCAATGGAGTAGACGACTGTTCACGGACATCGCAAGGTAGGCGTTTACATATACTGCCGAATGTCAAAAAATCGTTGTGAGATTAGACAAGCGCCAGGCGGAAGTATGCGTATGACGCACGTTTGCTCACTTGCAGGTAAACAACGATGTAGATGAGGTTGTTCGGCTGAGATGCGTACTGTGGTACGCAAATCGGCAGGCAAACCGAAGAGAAGTCAGTCTCGTGAACATGTTAGGAATATGAAACGTGGGGGTGCGGACCAGTACGACGGTGAGGATTGCAGCCATACTGGACACAATTGCATGTGTGCACGTGGAGCGACGGTCAGTAAACCTCGTCATAGTATTAAATTGGCTGATGGGCTTATGTAGTCAGTAGTCCTAAGAAAAACGTAGTCAGAGCACTGCCGATATGAGACCATAACGGTAGGTGACTGTACCTACCGGTATTGATGACATACACCATGAGGATGTTGATTACGGTCTCTGTCCTGAGATGGCCAATCAAGCCAGTTCAAAGTATGAAGACAAAGGCACAAACTTTTTGATCCCTGTGCGTGACCTTTGCAGTAGATAGCATAAACAGATAACGACGAGAATATCTCCAATCAACCCAGCGACAAAGTCCACGTAAACGAGCGCCTTTAAGACGACGTGAGGGACAGGTCACAACAGAATGGCACAAAGAGGGCGTACGTCAACTTTCTTTAGTTCAACGAAGCTGTCATCAATGCTACAAAGAGGGTTAGAGCTCGCCACTAAGATGTCGGAGTTCCGATGGTATACTCACACCTTGCTTGTGATTACTGTACGGTCCATTGTGTGAACAGACTTTCAATGCACACGTGGACGTCAACTCACCGATAGCACAGACTGGGTGTCAGTTCAGTGAGCTCAAACACATCTGATCTGGAGAGAAATCTCGAAAACATACCTAGTTCAAGAAGGGATACAGCGACCTTAGATAGGTTAGCACGCAAAACATAAAGTATGAGCTAGGAATGGGACTTACAATGACTAGGGTCACACCCCAATTCCCGTTGCTCACTGACAAGCGAGTGAGTCAACCCTTGGCGAAGTGAATGTTGTGAACGAAGCAATACATACACCCGTGAACTCTTCGTGCAAACATGCTGTGTCCGGCGACGCTATCAGTGATACATATATTATCCAAATTGTAAGGATTGCTCACATTCTCACTACGGTTTCCGTGAGGGACTTTCGGCATATCAGCACAAGGTGAAACCCAATCTCGAAAACTACCTTACCGCGATTAGCACATGCAGCTAGTATCATCATGATGCCGACAAGCATCAGCGATCTATCAGCGGTAGCGCATAGGGCATACAACGCACAGTAATACTCCTGCAGTCCGAGTTCGAGGGATAAGCGGAAACGGCACGGATGGACCTTTGCATGGTAGTACGTACCACACCGGTTTTTCCAGAGAAAGGACATTGCCATAGTTTGTGACCATGTACCAGTAGAGCACATGGGATATCAAGCACATATCAAATGTGTCAAGAATCCTGTCGAGCGTAGAGGATGAAGCTGATAAAACGCAGTGACTTGCGATTCCAAACTTACCACAAAGCGCAGACCTACAACGGTATGAGTGGAATCCTTGGAGTCAAATTAACATCGAACTTACCACCAGCTTCATGAGCAAATTGTCGTTACGTGTGCGCTGGTAATAAACCGCTGTTTGAGCCGAGGTGATGCCATATAATCTGGATACATAGCAAGTCTCATGAGATAATGCCGTTATACGAGTACCAGACTTACACCGCACTAATCAGGCCTCCGATAAGCAGCACTCCTATGGTATCGGTGAGTGTGACGCCGGGAACAGAGGAGGCACTCATGATAGCGGTGAGTATGGCAGCGGATGACATGGTCACAGTCAAGATCCCGAATGCAAAATACGAGGGAGATTCCAACAAACCGACCGCAGGGGAGTGCGTGTGCTAGGATGCGAGTGCCAGGATGCGACTCTTGCCAGAAGAATCGATGAAGAATCTCGACCTCTGCGAGCCTCTTCATAGGTGAAGAAAGCGCTAAACAGTTGCCATGACCAGGATCATCCATGATTGGAAGTGGGAGGCTGGGAAGAAGGAGGCAAGATGAGTTCCATATGCCGCAGGCGAGCTATGGGGAGCGATCAACATATGTTCATCATGAAGACTTCAGTGAGACTACAACAGAGCTGGTGATTATTTATCATGACGATACGATAGGACGGTGAGATGAACTGTTACTGACTCCGCAACGAGCTAGAATAACATGGCTAATAAGCTGAACTCGAAGATAGGATCAGGTCAACCCTCACGAGGAGTCAAACTCGCTTTTTTGAGAATGGGCCATTTGAATGGAATAGCTCGCTATGCTGGAGGGTCACTGGTGTCATTTTTCAACATCTCTCAATGCCTTTCAGTATTTGAAGTCGTCGAAGATGACTGAAGGAAGTTACTTACGTCCAAACTGCACAAAACCCCAACTCGTCACGATTTCTGGGCTGTTTTGAGCAGATCACCATACAGAGATGCACAGGGAGAGTGGTCCACTTCTAGGTAATTCTGTGTTCAACGTTCAACGTTGCCTCCATTCTCCCCGACACCGATGCCGCAGAGCATTCACGAAAGAGTTAGCTTGAAGTTCGAACCTGCAAGCAAGCCTCTTGAGCTCGATTCGGAGTTGGCCGAAGACCTTCCCACAGTCTTCCCACGCTTGAATTCAGGCTCGGGCTGCGTTACAACGGCAACAAAAGAGTAGGATGGATGACGGCTCTGCGGTCTGCATTGATAACGGCTACGCAACATAGGATTTCACAGCAAATGCAAAACTAGGTATATGATTGAAAGCTTCCAACAACAGCGGCACAAGGCTGGTCGCAAAGACCTTCCTAGAAGAACTATGCTACACCGTCTCCGTCGCAAACCTTTTGAGCATCGTATATGTACGGTTCAGTTACAATCATGACAATTTTCAATTCATGAATACTCACCCCTGATCTTTGGACTCCATAGAATGCGTCTTCGTGTCTACCTCAGTACTTATCACGACCTCCAGAGATGTGTTTTGCTGTGTATGTATTGTCGTTGTCTTCGTCAGTGATGGAAATTCACACCAGAGCTTACATACCTGGCTAAATGGATGGTTCGTTGAGCTCTTCGAANNNGNNGCCCCNCCCGAGAATCCTCCATGGACAGTAAATGGCCGAGAGTCGCCTGACAGGTGAACGGAAGTGGTTCGGCCCATGGTTTGGCGGAGGGAGTCCCTAGCGTTGAGCCTGTGCAAGCGCCTTCAGTCAATGCACAAAGACATGGAAGGATTTTCACCGACATTGCAAGATAAGCATTCACATACACTGTGGGGTAAGATGTAAGCCAATGTCGAAGAGTTGCTTGATCGTTCGAGTGACGTACACTTGCTAAGTTGCAGATAGAAAGCGATGTAGATGAAATCATTCGGGCGCGATGCGAACTAAAACATTCAGCGAATTGACAGACAATAGGTCAGCATCCATACAAAGTGAATATGAGCGTCACAGTACGAACGAGTATGACGCTGATGCTTGCCGTCATGCTGAGGACAAGCGAAGGCAAGATTCAGTATTTCGGCTGAAAGGAAACGCAGAACGTACGCAGTGAAAAGTCCTGGGAGACATATTATCAGCCCGGGTGCTATATACTGTACAATGAGGGCGAACAAACACCTACCAGTATTCACGACGTATGCCATCAGTACGTTTATAACAGATTCTGTCCTGGGATTCAGGCATGATCAATTGCTCATGCTGGAACCCGATGATAAAGCCACCCACTTCGCCATGCCTGTCCGAGATCTATGTAGCAAATAGCACAAAGAGACCGCGACGAGCGCATCTCCAGTGAAGCCGGAAACAAATTCCAAATAAACGAGTGCCTGACATATTGATTGGAGTCAGTCGGAGAACGGTGGCATGCGCACTGTACGTACATCCAGCTTCTTCAGGCCAATGAATGTAGTGTTAAAGCTGAGATGTTCATGAAGTCGTCATTAGTAACACCCTCAACAAGTTCGAATGGACATACGCACGCCTTGACAGTGATAACTTCCCAACCCGATCAGTGAATATTTCAGAAAAACACAGGCAGACTTACTGGTACTAGTCACTGCACCGCATGTTAGTATGTGCATTCAATGTGGGACTTGATTTTACGTACCCAGATCAACAAGAGTTACTATGGCCTACGATCATTAAGTGCCAGTGATGCATGATGAGGACTGACAAACGTACGATGATCAGAGTGATGATCCAGTTCCCTTCGCTTACTGGCGTAAACGAGGGTCAGTTGTGTGTAGAGCGGACTAAGCTTGTAATCTTGCACATACGCTTATAGACTCGCGAAGCGAACATGCTAACATAACCAGTAAGTTTGTAGCATTCATTACGGGATGCCTAAATTGCTCACCCTCTGACTACGGTTTGAGTGAGTGACTTTTGGCGGGTCAGTCCATAGAAATAGTAATTCGCGTTAGGAAGCAACGTACTGTAACCAGCACATGCATCTGAATTTTTTTTTAGTTCTGAAGCGATGTGGGCACCAACTAACAAAGCATGACGTACGATAATACTCCTATAATCCAGCAAATGAGTGAAGGGGAGTGGGTTTATCTTGGTCAGGACTGCTTACCATGTCGGGTTTTCGAGCGATAAAGGATTGCCGTAATGTATGACCAAGTACCAATAGAGTATATGGCAGATCAAGCATACGTCCAAAGAGTCGAGGACCCTGGCATGCGTATGAGTTCGCCACGGTGTCATGAGTTCATATACACGGGACGTACCACAGCACGAACACCTGGAACATATCGCACTCATGAATGGAGTGCTCGAACCGACAACGAGCACACCACTTACCACTAGTCTGACGAGTAAACGGTCCCCATGTTCCCGCTGGTAATATATTGCAGTCTGCGTTGATGTAATACCATACAGTCTGCGTACGTAGTGAGCTTTACGCGGCGAGCTCAATCGACGAGAAGGTATGACTCACACTGCGCTGACCAGACCGCCAAGTAGCAGGGAGCCGATCGTATCGTTAAGGTTGAGACCAGGTATGGCAATGGGGGGCGCCGCGACTGTAGACATAGCAAAGTGCCCTGACTATCAACAGGAAGAATAATAATATGTCCGCCGGGGACTGCACCAGTGCAAATATAAGACGACCGCCTTCGAACCTAGGAGAGGTGGTTCGAATGTATCTATGGCTCCTTTATTAAAGAGGATGGCATCAGATGGCTGCAATGCGTGCGCATCATGCCTACAACTTAACGAGTTTTAGGGCATAAATGCCAGGCTTCTATCAGTGGCGCAGGCTACTATGCAGAAGATTTGAGCGTACGTAATGTAAGAATGTGTCTCCCGCCCATATCTACCTCCCACGGCACAACCGTTGTTGTGATTTTTCGCGATGTCGGTCAGACGGCTGTGCTATCTTCTGATCAGCTTAATGTGGCTGTGTTCATCCCCTGAAGCCGATGATCAAAGTAAAAAGAGCTGTCTACGCCTTCAATATCGTGCCAATGATGCTGTAGCAGTATCAGGATGTTATATCAGTGGATGATCATGGGGTAGTGATCCAGACGTACTCGCTTTCATACTCGCATAACAGTACGACGTCAGCAGTATAATCGGACGACGTATGATGAGAACACGTCAACAGAAGACGGCATCGTTCATTTCCACAGGTACGTTGCGTTTCAGACATTGTCTGATTGACCCGAATCAATGCAGCACGGCATACGAGTAGTTCGTCCCGTTAATAGATCCTGGTATCTGTCACTGAGTAAAAACGCTCCCAGATGAACATGATCCTGATTGCATGCACATGCTCTGCAAGAGTAAGCTAGTCGTGAGTTCTCCATGCTAGAGTCTATCGCAACTAACACCTGTCGCACCGCCGCAATCTGAACAGTTCAAGTTCAAAATGCAGGCCGGTCAGATCGGCGCGACACTACGTTGCGCTCCGACTCTTCGACGTCTGGAATTTGGCGCTAATTTGACCAGACGTCCTTTTCCTCGAACTGCATCTTCCTATGCGAAGTTTTCAGACATTTTCTCTTTCTTTGGGGCTGACTGCGAGGCTGCGCGATTTATTGGACGTTGTTATACTATTAACACAAAGTCACAACCGTCAGGGCGATATTGGCCTTCCTCTACGCCGTGTGCAATGCAGAGGTTGATCATGAACCCCCTTCTTCACCGGCAATGTCTGTACTCTTCCGTCCGCCATGCTGACCAGTGGGTGCTGTGAATGGTATAGTAAAATTGGTACGTACGTTCCGGATTCGTTGATTTAGGAAAACGAGCTATGATGACGCTTTGGGTTTGCATCAAAATGCAAGGTCAGTCCCTCACGATTGGAGACTTACACTAAGGTGCTGATTTCATCTTATCTGCTTTATAGTGTATCGTGAACTCTGAAAACACGAGACACCTCCTCACTCAGGCTGATATGGTCCTCATGCAGACAATAGGCCGTCCCTTTTACACGGGGTCGATCCCATCATAGGTGCCAGCTTGCGGAATAATCACTCCGAGACGGCACCCTCGCGCTGATATGCGCCCTTGCCCCGCGTCTCCTAAGTTTTCATTCCGATGAATCAATGTCTTGTGGGTGTCTCATGGCCCTGTCACTTTTGAGCTATTGACATGGTCCAGATTACAATGACGCAGGCTGACGGCGGGATCACAATCGGACGCGGAGCCGCGTAACGAAGTGGTCAGCCTCCTGTTAGTCGTAGATATTAGGAACGGAGATCATTCCTGTCCAAACACCACAGCACTCTCTCGTCCACCATCACCAGTGATTCATCAAGAGCTTCAGATATTACCGCGGCTGAACCGAATATCGAGCTACATACCCATAACTATACTAAGCATACCTTGATCTCCCAGTATAATGTCTCCCCTAGATATTTGCACACAAGCCCGCGCCTCGTTCTCTGTTCTGCCACAAGAGCTCCTTGACCATATTATCGACTTACT
>JANHOG010000923.1:0-10743 GCA_027627325.1 Phlebia brevispora
CTTGATGAAACTGACAAAGATGTTTTCATGCACACTGCAGTTCTTGATGACATCTTTCAGTTAGTGGAGAAGAAGCGATCTCAGCAATATGGATATGCGCCAGTTCGCATAGCTGAAATGGTCCTCGAGGGTGTCATGGCATGAACTTGGGCCTATCTCTTTAGTGCTGGCAGCAGTCTCTTCATGTTTTGGCCAGTTGTGCTCAGGTTGTTTGCCACACACATGGCCAGATCTGGGAATCAGGTTGAGGAAGTATTTGTTGTGATCCTTCTCCTTGTGCATGCAGAAGTGATACTTTGGTATAACAAACTTAGTGTCATCTGGTATCTCAACTTGGAGGCATTCAGGATATTCCTTGATGCGGAGGTTCAGATTGATTGCCCATTGGCATATGATGTCATATGAGAGAGTGAAAGGCAGAAGTTGTCACGTGAGCCTCAGCAGGAACTGTAGAAAAGAAAGAACAATGTAGTCTATGTTCACGTATCTAGAGCATGGGTTAATACGCATGGTTCATCAATATATGATCAAAACTTGCCTTTTGCCCTTCTGTAAATCACCAGCTGCATTCAGTAGTATGAAGCTGTGACATGCACACACTGCCATGCTGATTTCAGTGACTGCATACCTTTTGCTAAACTTGCTATTTGCCTGTTTGATGGCGACAAAGCCAGTGCATATGCTAATCTATAATGCGATGCACCATCAGGATTTAGCCTTCTAGAGATTTCAACATGCTGAATGCACCTCATTCTGATTCGCAAACTGGAGCATAAGTTTACGGTATGCAGTATCCTTCATGAAGTATCCCCATCTGCTTTTGAGGGTGGGATCACATTCGTTGCTACATACTGCGCACCACTTGAGGTAAAAATTCACATCTATAGCAATGAATAGGCTGTATATATATCTGAAAATGTATGAGATGACTGGTCAAACCCCAAAGCAAGAGCTACGTACTTTTTGTCCTCATCAATCTCTTTTCAATTGTCAGGAAGGTTGACGCTAGGCCATGGACATGCAGAGCATAGCAGACAGAGCTCACCTGTCCT
This sequence comes from Phlebia brevispora, assembly GCA_027627325.1. Lineage (NCBI taxonomy): Eukaryota > Fungi > Basidiomycota > Agaricomycetes > Polyporales > Meruliaceae > Phlebicolorata > Phlebicolorata brevispora. Next base: position 1,053 of record JANHOG010000923.1, read on the forward strand.
AGTACCAGTGATGCCTTCCTCTTCGTGACTGCATCCTGCACGTTTGAGCATCTTGAGATGGCGCCATTCACAACCATATGCATGAACACCTTCAAACAATTCTGAAAACAGATGTAAGCTCATGCAATACTGAGAATTACAAGCTACTTACATGCTTAGGTCTAAGTCCACTGTTGTTTCTGAGGTATTCCAGCCAGAGATAATAATCATATCCCATGATCTTGCTCTGAAGTGTGAGAAGATGGTAGTGTTTGAGGGCATGAAATGTAGCACACGTTGTCAGCGTTACAACCATGGCAGGATACAACTCAAAGTGAAGAAGTTGTTGCAAACAGTTACTAGCAAATTGCAAATTTGTGCACATGCAGTACTGTATGGAAACTTTGTGAAGACTGTTGGTGTGGATGATGACAAAGTCAGTCAGACCCGCTTGCAGATTTTTACAAGACTTCCTAGGTGGATGTCTCAGCTGGAGGATGAACACCATCCTTTTCAACAACGTTTGTTCAAAATGGTAACCATTTCAGACCTGTGAGACTGTTATGTACTGATGAACATGATGGTAGTTCTTTACGCATCTCCACAGTGTGAAATGGTATGTATGCATGAGCTCCTACACAGCACTCTCAGCACAACAGAAGCCCTCTCACGCAGTCCTTACAGCAGTAGATCCTCCTGTCATCACTATCTTGCTGGCACTGCGTGCACTTGCTGTCAGACTCTCGCAGACTCTCTAACTGCAGCATCTCCTGCAAGAATATATTGCGCTCATCCATCTACTGTCTTAGAAAACTATTGTGTTCTTGCCCAAACATTAGCGAGAGACTGTATAGGAGATCATACGGTACTCACCGTAGTCAAAAAGTACTAGTTTTTGACCAATTTCTTCCTTGCTTTTACAGTCTCCTCCTCATTGTCTGGCATTGACACAAACTCTGCGCCATACAACAGGTCCATCATGAAGGGATCAGTGCACTGATGTGTTGCAGGGCATGTTGGAGACAGCAGAGTGTATACGGGGTGTTCTCATCATGTGATGCACTGTCCATTACCAGAAACAGTGTTAACAAATGCAGTTGACTTCGAGTGTATGATTTTTTGCTCATTAAACATGTAAAATGTAGTGGTAGACTGAAATTTGCACTTTGATGACTATCGCATATTGAGGACTGTGTCGCAGAGAAAAAAATGACATGAAATAATTGGGCGAGTTGCATTGATAGATCTAGCTGATCCCAAAGGCTGAAAATGATGAACATCAGTTCTGATTAGTTGAATGTACAAAGAATATGACCTGCCTGTTTTAGAGAGCACCAAAAGGGATTCAACAGGGCTATCAAATTTAACTCTGTTAGGACTTGTAGAAATCAGTGCAATGCTCTGCTACATAGCCTACTGTCTGGATAGACAGGGGTCGTAGTCTCTATCTTGCCCAAGTGTTATAGATCATTGTAGCTACTAGATGAATACCTTTTATCACTTCCAACTTGTCTTCAACACTGTGACATTATTGCAAGCTGCAATGTGGGATTTCTAGTCAGCTAACACAGTAACATGGAGATCCTCACTTCATATCGAGAGGTGCTGAAGGAGGATATCACTCTATCAAATATACAAAACTAACTCTATTGTGGTTGAGTTGAGAAAACAAATACATACACTGCGGCATGACCTTTATCATAAGTGCTTTTACCGCTATGCCTGAAAATTGTGATCTGACAGCTTGGCTCCAATAGTTCTGGACTTTGCTGCCCATATTCCAACATTACGCTTCTGCATCGACCAGCATCAGCTCTTCCTTACTCAACGCCAGTTCTTGACTTATCAAACTCACCCATTTCTCTTTCCTTTTCATGCTTCTTGCTTTTGCAGTCTTATTTTTAGGCTCAACAATAGTGATCTCAATCCTCACTCCCACACTTCTCTCCTTCTAGCACTAGCACTGAGGCAAGGTGCACTATCTGCACTCGACAATGCCACTTCTACCGAATTCAACTTAGACAGCATTCCACTCTGCATGACGATCGCCACATCATAGAATGCATTACTGGAGTCTCGCATCAACCTGACTATAGTGGTCTGCTCACAGGCATCTCATCTACTAACCAATGATGCATGTCGATTCCAGCATGTATCACAGACAATGTGATTCCCAGATCCATATATAACACTGATTTGGCAGATAGCATTGACTTCAAGTTCATCTTGGTTGTGGAAAGATGAGCATCATTACAGGTATGCAGGTATGTTCAGATTACAGCACTGTTGTCTGTGATACTGCAGACTAGTGTAAGTGCAGCATATAGCTATAAATATTGATCTAGTCATATTCTGTGATGATATGACCCTGTAAGATACCATCTGCATGCTCTGCAGATTGTTCGAAGTGGTGCACAGTTTGTAGGATACTTAAGTGCATCTATATTACTTTTGTGACCTCTGTATGGTCATTCACATGAACACACATGAACTTAACAGAGCGTATATGTTTTTTTGTAGCGTAACAGCCATAAGATGTGAAATTCACTTCACTTCCATGAGCTTGTCACGCTGATGTTCTATTTTGCTGACTGGTCATAGTAACGTCGCCTAAACTCATTACGAAAGACCTAACACTTAGTTCATGCCCGTAGGGTATGCCATTCGACTCAAGGAAGTGTGATCAGTATATTTGCTCATATGTGATTGGCCATGTATAGTTTATTGCTGCATTGGTACAAAATCTGAGATGCTGCAGCATACCAGCCTTTGAAAAGGCTCATTTGACTGCTTTCAAGTGACTGCACGCTGTCGAAGAACTCTGAAATGGGTACTTATGAGTGATTGGTATTCATTCTACTTTATGATGTAGTAGATATTGTGTACTGATGTGCTATATTTTTTTAACACTACAAATACAGTGTTCTTTTGGAATTAATAGGATTTAGGAGACTTTTATGCAAATTTTGAGTGAAGATCGCAAGCAGCATGTGCAACAGAAGGCTCTCCACTATAGCGATTTACCTACAAGATATTCAAACTGCTTTAAATTGATGACCGTGCTGTGCCTGACGTAGAACTGAGGTATTCATGTTAAACAATTATATATTGCCTTTGCGATATATGAAGTGAAATACCATAAATGGTTCATATTTTGTGACATACCCTGTTTGGGCACTTAAATGCCTAAATGGTTGGTGCCGTATTACATAGTACATGCTTCTTAAACAGTTATTTATAGTCAGTCAGCATAGAATACTATAGGTAAAGAAGTTACAAAGTCTTATTCTTTTTTTGTCTGCAGAAAGTTGACAGAATTCAAAATTTGCTATTTAGAGAATTCATAAGACAAGCACAATGAAACATAAATGTAGTATACAGATCCAACATACTGTGTTCAAAAAATCATGGATTTTGACTGTGTTTGTGACAAGATATTTACAAATTTGTAGAAGACGATGATAAGTGACTGAAACTCGATGCCGACGTGTGGTGGCACAGCAGCAAGCCACTGAGTGAGACTCTAGTCACCAATCTCATGCCTGAATAGGCACCCGTGAGTGTCGTGCACAGCAGGAACTAATTCTCAGTGATGTACAAGATTCAAAGGACAGAAGCAGGGGCAGAGGTGGATCACACAACACAAATATCAAGAAAATACTTTATTGCAAAGACAATATTGGCAGTACAAAAGTGCAGACACATTGCAAAGAGATCCCAGCACTCATCACACAGGCACTGTTACAAAAGGTACAAGATAGTTACAAGACTACAAGGGGCAAGAAGAGGTACAATGTGAGAGAACATGAACCTAGCATGAAAGATGAGCTGTGCTTGGTGACTAGAGCACACCACGTACCTAGTTTTTGTGAGAGTGCATGCTCAAGTAGTAAGTGTAGGCTGCAGCGGTGATGTTCTTGTCATTATCAGCTTTTAGAAGTGGGTCACAGTGATGCACAAATGGGAGTAAGGACTGCAGGTGGAGCTTGAATTTCACCCTACCCTCAAAGCACACATTGCACCAATGTTCCCATGCATCTTCCCTCTCCTCGACGCTCTTGTGCACGTTCTCCTTCACCTTGCTGATGAGTCCTCTGATGATGAGCCTGGTATGTATCAGATACATACGAGAGACCAGATGAGACAACTTACCAATCGTCAAACACACTGAATGCTTTGCTGTGAAGGATGATGTAGAAGCATTCATTCTTCTTGCAAAACCAGCTGAGAATTCTGTCTTCTATATAGAGGACAGACAGTCTGGTAAATAGTGCAGAGCGAGATGCTTGTGGAGTATGAGATGCTTGTGGAGTATGAGATGCTTGTGGAGTATGAGATGCTTGTGGAGTATGAGATGCTTGTGGAGTATGAGATGCTTGCAGAATGGAAAGCAGGGATACTTTCTAGAATGAGGCTCCACCTCTCTTGTCACTACAGTAAATTTTGTTAGACTTACAGGCATGAGAGCGACACAGAATGTACTTAATAGCAATAAATTCTACAGTGGCGGAGAGCTTATTAATGCTGCCAGTCCTGTGCTCAGCTTTGATGGACACCAATGTAGTTTGAGTCAAAGTGCAGCTAGCTATAACAGAGCTGACTGTAAGAAAAGAGGACAGAGATGTGGGAGGAGTCGTGAGAGTGACATGAGATGAAGGGATAGGTGTCGTAGGAGTGGAGGTGACAGAAGACTGAGTGGTGAGGACAACAGACAGCTATCTATCTCTACTAACTCCATATGAGGTGTTGGAGTCAAAAGAGATCATAGCTGAGGGGAGATGAGGGCAGCTGGGAGAGTTGGTGGAGCGCAGAAAGTGAGTGCGAGGCTAGTTTAAGTAATCTGAGAAATAAGATTTGAGATTCAGTGCATCTCGCATCACCACTGTCTCAAGCAGAAAATGAAGTACTTACAGAGAGGCAAGGAGGTCAAATGACCACATGAGCCACCTGATACTTGCGGCGTTACGAGATGGTGATTTCATATTAGATTTGGGATGCAGGCCATGGACTTAAGCTCATTGCTTACAGATGCTATCGCCTGAGCTTCGTCTGTATACAGTGATCAGCAATAATCTGCCCTTATGGACAGCTCTGAAGAATAATCATCACGCAGTAATTTGATGCAAGTAATAACAAGTCACCTAGCACAGAGTCTGTCTGTAAAAGAAGCATCGAGAGAGGTTGAAGCATTGATGGCAATGGTTCCGCCTGCCTCACTGTATGAGTTGAAGTGCATTCAAGACGTCAAATGCATGTCTGACACGTCAGAGAACACTGAGGGCAGCCACAGAAATATTGTCCACAGTCAGTTAGCTGCTGAAGTTGATGAACATGTCAACAAGGATGAGGAATGCGAGGAGCACTTCTCAAACTGCGAAAAGAAAGGCAGAGAGCATCAAAATGAGTCTGCTGGGGCAGAGGACAAAGAGGTGAAGACAGATGCACAGCATGACATGGGAAATGAGCATGTGCATATTGCAAAATGGCGGTCGAAGACCAAGGCTGAATGGAAGGCTGCCAAAGGGCAGAAACATGGCAATTGCAGCTGGTTCAAAGGGAAACCATGTGAACTTCTGCAGGAGTTCATGAACGATTACAACATGATCGATAGAATGAAGGGAAGATATGGGAAGAACAAAGAGCTTACAAAATTTTGGCATAGAATGTACTGTGCCCTCTTCGACCAGTTCAAATGGCAGCAGTTAGATTTTGATAGTCTTGGGGAGGAAGACACAGTTACTACGCAGGTCTCTGAGGTGAGTACTTCAGCTAAGGACTAGAGGAAGTATGTACTAACCTGCCAATATAGGCTATACCAGGATTCTTCTGCAATCACGAGTTCCACATCAAGGCTGCCAACATATGGAAGATGTTACTAGCTGATCTATGCAAACAAATGACTTCCGCTCTGAAGAAGATCCCTCTCTGGTCTCTCTACAGTAGTGACTACATCACAGAGATCTGTGCGCTGCTTCCTAATGGCACCACTATCAGACAGCAAAATAAAAAGGCCATGGAACTCTTCGAAAAGGAGACAGAGAGCATACATTTATGGTACGAGAAGCTGGCATCTGAGAAGCATGTAGTAAAAACTGCAACGTCACAATGCCACACTTTCAGAGGAGCCCACAAGTGACTCTGAGGATCAACAGAGGTAAGTCAGTCTACTTGAAGGTCAGTGTAATAGATGACTTACTAGTGTAAAGGACTTGCAACTGCCTGGCTCCAGTCATACTTCTGATGCTCAAGTTGATATGCTAGCACGCTGGCTTTTTAAGGGTGACACTGATTAAGGGCTTCACTACAGACGATGTGAAAATCAGCATCTGCACGGTAAACTATGGGCAGACAATGGAGACCATATTGAAGAACCTCAGCACATATGATGTTCACGCCTTCTGCCAGGAGTTTTGTAGAATCTATATCAAGTTCTTAAAAGCAATGAAAGACAGCGCAGCCCATAGGTTCTCATTTTCATCATATTGCTTAAGCTCATATCTTATCACTGATCAGAGACAAGTGCTTCACCTATCATGAGCACTCAAAGTGCGGCAGGCTCAAGTGCGCTCAACAATTGAGTTAACAATCCTTCCAACATGCTCAATCATGGGCCTCACCATCTAGAAAACTGTTCTTAGTAGAATTGGTTTAATGTATGCTAATATTATTTAATTATAATAGATTATCACTTTTTATTACTTTTTATCACTTTTTATCTAAAAATTAGTTAGAAATTAGCAGAAATTATCTAAAAATTATCTAAAAATTAGCAAAAATTAGTACAAATTAGTATAATTTAGTAGCATTTAATTCAAATTAATTACAATAAGACTTATTCTGCTTAAACTGGGTTTTCAGATGCTACTTAAGATATGGTCAGAGCTTTACGACTAGCCAGAGAGATGTACATCTTCCTGAATTGACTTGCAAGGCACTCTGACTACTCAAAAGGCATGTATCAGCATTGTGCATTGAAAGACAGCACTCATCTGTGGCTAGAACAGCAGGATGCAGATGCGATAGACACATCTGACAAGGTCAGTGATGCAGGCTGTGTATACGAGCATGAAGTGACCTGTTCTGGTAGGACTAGCCTAATTAGAGATGAGAGTGATGAGACAGATGTCCCAATAGACAATGCAGAAGATGAGAGTCTCGATGAAGCTAACAGATAAGAAGAGAAGGTAGAGAGCTAGAGGAGAGTCAACTGAAAGTGAAGGAGAGGGAGAAAACTCAAGCCAATGAAGACTCACCAGTTCAAGAGCCTCACTTTAAAAGTGTGAAGCTTGACACATGAAGTGCCCTAATGAATGCTGGAATCACATTAAGTGGCCATGTTACAATAGGCAATGGTGCTCATATAATCAGATCAAATGGCCATACAGAAAGGCACCTACTGCCAAGGCTCCCAATGCCTTTCTACCCCAGCTTGGCACTACTTCTTATCATTCCTGAACTCAATGGCTATTGTACTCTTTCTCCTGACATCATCTGCCTTATCTAACAATACAAATGGCAGTTCTCTGACTGGTCAACAGCAGCTATGACTTTGATAGCAGCTGTGCGATAGAACGAGCACTGATCTACTTAGTCGTCAACTTGGACTGATAGACTGCAGCCCTCTTCTCTTGCATCCTTCATTCTTGCAGCATACACAGAGCTCCACAAGGATGATTTGGCCTCTTCATCATCGAGTGCTTCATGTATGTCTGCTCCTTTTATTGCAATCAGTCTATACTCATGCCTATTGAGCTGTAGCCAAAGAATTAATGCATTAAATGCCTGAGTAACATTTTGTGTTTAATGCATTAAACTGTGCGGCTGCTTGTGGGGTGTGCCTGCAGCTGTCGGAGCTTTAATATGATTGAAAACAGCCAAATATAACCTTTTAGAGATGTTTTGAGCATTCAATTGTAAATAGTTCAATAAATCTAGGTTTCTTAGTTTGTTTAACAGATGAAGAGATGCCTTTTGCAGCATATCTAACTTAGAGAACCACCTGCAAACTTCTAAACAGTAATTTTATTACTATTTCGCCATGCACACCCTTGTATAGGTATGTTTGATATTGCTCTGCATGTTTCCAGTGGAGATTTTCCTCTTCAAGCTTATGTTCAAGTCAGAAACAAAATGTTTCTCGCAGTTGTGATCTCAACATGTTCTTTATCATGTTTTTTGCTGCATGAATAGTGCCAGGTATCATGTTTACTTTAAAGCAGTACTTAGATCAGAATTGTTCATTAGGTACTCGAATTGAAACATATCATTACATTTGACATACGACCAATTTTCAGAAACAATAAATAAACTACATTACATATTATCATCTACATCTTCCTCACACTCTTCATCATCAGATCTGTAAGTATCCACAAAGAGAGGCTCATCTTCGGAGGGATCTACACCCTCCCTCTCTTCCTCCCTCCTATGGCTCGTCTCACTGTCAGCTTCGTGCTCATTCTCATAGTCCTTCTTGCGATCCTTCTCGCAATCCTTCTCATAGTCTTTCTCACAGTCCTTTTCATGGTTCTTTTTGTGGTCTTATCCAAAAATACTCCACATATGTGAGAACTTATGTCTTAAATGGTGCAGCTTTGAAGCCTGCTCTGCCACATATGCTGCTTTTCTACCGCTATATTCATCACTGAGTAGTGACGCCTTTTGCTCCCTCTGGTCCTATCTCTGTGCATCATGCTCTAGAGTTATGAGCATGCATTGCTGTTCTTCTATAAGGATATTAATATGTTTGCAATAATGTTGTACCTGTGCCCACACATATAGAAATTCTATACGGAGAGCTGTAGATAGCTTTTAGCAGATGGTATCTTAGTCAGAACACATGACATACCATCTTGCATGCCTTCCTCAATGATTCCATTGACTTTGTCCTTATCTGCGGCCATCCAGATCCATGATGATTGATGCAGACTGTCAAAAATGACCTGTATTTTGCCTCTCTCATCTAGATACAATGACTTATGAAACTGTTTCAATGTTTGCAATACTTGAAATGTTTAATGTGTAGTGTGAGAATGAATAGGCCAAATATGGTAAATGTAAATGCAAATCATAGCCTAGGTTATTGGGTATCTTTTGGTTTAATATTTGCCATATTTGGGCTAGTACTTCTAGAGATATGAGTTTATTATGTACAAGAATGCATTAAAACAATTTTAATCATTACAGTTTTTCAAAACAGATTGCTTTGTATGAAAGGATGAACTAAAGTAAAATTCATGAAAATATTAAAGTGATCTACTATACATGTATACAATGTGTGAATGAATTTTTATAAAGATAGCATTGTTTAAACATGCACAAATACAGTTTAATGTTTATTTTTAAAATTAAGTAAAAATGGTTCAACAATGCTATTTGAAACATGATTTAAGCATTGAGAAAACATGAACAGTATTTGATTAACATATTACTGGTGTTCTTATATCAGATATTACAGTTTAACATATCTTATACACTAGTTTCATTAAATTTAAATATAAATTTATAAAATTATTTAAAAATAAAATCTATATTGAGATCATACCACTGGTATATTCTTCATCACTTCTGTGACACATAGCATAGCATGTAGCCAGTTTATATATACCTAAGTTCAGTAACAAAAAATAGATTTGTAGTACATGCATATAGTGTTTCAATATACATATTAAAATATATTTAGACACACTTTTTATAGCTGCTGTAATACTAG
>JANHOG010000924.1:0-10736 GCA_027627325.1 Phlebia brevispora
GACCAAGGAACAGATACACCGGAAGACCTCAATCTATTCGTTATGACCGCGAACCTAGCCTTGCGGTGCCTACTGGCTGGCCGACTCAAGTTCCAGTACAGCGAATCACCGTTGCAATCGCAAGATATCAGAGACGCTTGCGCGGAGCTTCTCGTAAGGATGCTACGCACTGCAGAGAAAAGCTATCAATTTGGTCGGAAGAACTGTGGATGTTTTGGGGATCTGCCGTGGATTCATAACATACGAAAAATCTTGGAGGTCGAACGCCAGGGCGATGACAGCTTCCTATACCGCGTACTCAGTGATCCACCGAACGAGAGAACTTTCACGCACCTACTGTCCACACTTTTCAGGAGCTTTGATGCCGGCCTCCTTACGGGCGATGCCGTCAGAGGCGATTTATCCAAGTCCTTTGAGCTTTCTGGGTTACGAGTGGCTGATTATTACTCCTTATCCGGGGGACGTGAAGTAGGATATGGGTTCGCCGGATTGGTAACACCCCCATTGTCTCCTTCGTAGAAGTGAATGCAGAGTTCAGATCCTATGTTGCATACCGCTTTTCCAAGAAACTGCTCTTATACACGCCATTCTGGAGGTAAGTCCCGCATCAATCGATGCATTTGGGTTTTGAGGATGAGAACAACGCGACGCGTCGGTGAGGAGGCGCGTCTCATAAAGGGAAGCACGTGATGAGACAATATATGACCCGGCGTCGTCCGCCGGCGCTGAAGCGCATCGGGAGAGCGCACCTCGCCCTCAAAGCCTCATTCCTCCTCACAAAATATCATTATGTCTGCACTTCGTCTCGTCTCTGCTGTAAGCCGGAGGGTACCCAGGACCTTTGCCGCTGGTCGTCGTGGTTATGCTGAGGCGGTTTCGGACAAGATCAAGCTCTCTCTAGTCCTCCCCCACCAAGTTCGTTCGGCCGCGGCGTGCTCACTTTCATATGGAGACTAACGACTGAGCTGTCGTCTTCTAGGCTATCTTCTCGTCGGCGGACGTCGTGCAGGTCAACATCCCAGCTGCTACGGGTGACATGGGTATCCTCGCCAACCACGTACCAAGCATCGAGGCTCTGCGCCCTGGTGTCGTAGAGGTCGTTGAGTCCGGAAATGCTAGCAAGAAGTTCTTCGGTGTGTAGGAGTACTCCGCATGAATGAGCTTCCTCGCTCACAACGCTCGATAGTTTCCGGAGGCTTTGCCACTGTTCACCCGAATAACAAGCTTACCGTCAACGTCGTTGAGGCAGCACCGTTAGATGCTTTCTCCCCCGAGGTCCGTCCCTCCAGCGTTTTTGCTGCAGTAGAGAATTCATTTCATGCTTACGATTATATCGTGTAGGCTGTTCGTGCAAACTTGCAGGAGGCGTTGCGTGTCGCGTCTGGTAACGGTTCGGAGGAGGACAAGCTTGAGGCTCGTATCGAGGCAGATGTTTACGAGGCTCTTCAGCATACTCTTTCACACTAGTGCCCTGCGGATGTATACCTATCGAGATGAAGTGATAATAGACGCGATATTACGGTATTTCTTGCGTGAGACTGCTGCTAGTCGAGTGCCGTATCCGAGTTCGTTTGTAGCATCCCAAACGCCTTGTCCGCGTAAGCGCCGAGTCGGCCTCTTTTCTGTCCATCATATTCCCCGTCGTCCTCAGCGCGATGAGAAAATCAGAGCTCGCTCAGCTAGACCCTGGCAACGGATGATCAAAGTTTCATTCAAGCCTGAGCTGCAAGTCTTTTCGTGTTAGTATCGATGTTGCTTACATTGACTCACATCGCTGCAGGGACTGACTTGTCGACGCAGGAGGCCCGACATGGTTTTACGGTCACCAAACACGCTCCTTGACGCGTCTCTTCTCCAGGACGACCCCTTCAAATCATGTTTCGAGCTTTATAACGGAAAAAATAAGTCGAGAAAATGTCGTATAACAGAGCACGAACAGCGCATAGAGATGATAGTGTCTACGATGCAGTCCACCACCGACGGGGTGAGCCGTGGTTATTTCCTTATCTTCCATTCATGTTTACTTAGTCTCCGACGCATAGTTGAATGCTGCTACTCTCTGGCTCGTCAATGCCTTCCATATTTCTGCCCAGGAAGCTGCAAAGCCTGACATGCTTAAGATCTTCATCGAGTTTTACTGGAGATTACACAGGCACACCGCAGACGACGCCAAATCCTATCTCCATGGGGTATGCAAGCAACGTAAGATGGACTGGCGTCCAGACTTATCGATCCAGTTACGCCCAGTTGCAGCTCGTGCAGCTACGCGCAAGAAGCGTAGAAAACGGGAGGGTGCAGAGAACATGTATGGCGCGGATGTAGAGGATAACGCCGCAGCAGACCGAGTCCGCGTCGCGCGGTCCATTTCAGATTCGAACGTTGACACACCTACTCGTTCACGCCGGAATGCCAGAGGGTCCTCCGTTCGGAACGAAGTCGTCCGTATAAGTGCTGCAATTCAGAGTCCCAGTGCACCTGTAAAACCGAGTGGCGAGTCCAAGCTCAATGTGCGAGCTGGAAGCAGGCGTGTCCGAAGGCCGAGAAAGAGAAAGTCACGCAAACATGGCGCATCGAGTTCTTCTGCAGCTTCTGAGGAGGACGTCCCTGAGGAGAAGAGCTTTGTAACAACGGAGGAAACTACATTCTCCCATGTCGTCTCATCCAACGATGAACATCCTGAACCTGCTCGAGATGATTCGCAATCGATCCCCAAGCCCATCGTTTTCACCAAGTCTGCCTTGCCAAAGGGTTCCGAAACTTGCACGCAAGTCAGTACTTCTACTGAAGCAGTGCATGATACGCCTGTGTCAGACTCCGTTGCGACTCCTGTGGTTGAAGTGGCGCTGTCTCCAGCAAAAAAACCATTGATCCCTCTGCTCAAAGCGTCCCTTCGGAAACAAAATCCCATTCCCAAACGACCTACGAGGATGCAGCCTCACAGACCGGCCGCTAAACGCGAACAGCTCACCGAATCACCGACTAAAGAGCATCTGTACCAAGAGAGCCGGGGTAGACAGGACGATGCATTTACTGGTCTGTCTACATCACGTAAAGAAAGCACTGGTTCGGCAACCCCAAAGGCAGTCGGGAAGAGCGTTTCCGCTCTGCCGGAAGAGGACGCCGCACATTCCAAAGAGGTCGAAACAATCCATCGAAATGATGCAGATACGTCAGGAAATGCGCAGGATGCACCACGCCCTGGTCTGCTTTCTTCGCGACAACCCAAGACCGCTAAGAAACCGATAGTGCTGCGACAGGACGATTCTATCTTGACCCAGGTCGCAAAGCGGCGGCGTCGTAATGATGGTACTGCGTCATCGCCCTCACCTGGTGTCATAGGGACTACGATGAACACGGAACGTCCCAAGACTGTTAAGAAGCCGACGGTGGTGCAGCAGGACGAATCTATCTTGACTCAAATGGCAAAGAGAAGCCGTCGCGGAGACGGAGAAACGCCATCACTATCTCCCGGACTAGGGGAGACTGCGAACGGTATCGCACGTTCGGAGACGGCCATCACCCATCCACCACAGCCCAACGAGTCTGCACACCAATGTAATGCAGAGAACCTGTCCAGTTTGGGCAATCACATCGATACTGGTGCAGTGTTAACTGAGTCTGGCGATGCGGAGAAGGCAAGCGATCAACGCGTTGAACCTAGCGTTACTTCTCGTGAGCTCGAGCGCGGACGCAAGCGAAGTCGATCGCAGGACGGTGCTACCGACGGCCCCTCTGAACGTCTTTCACACGAAGCTGAAGACGACAAGAAAAAAACGACTGTCCTGTCGTATCCGAGGACGACCTAAACCCACCATAGCCTTTCTCACTGAAACAACGACGTCCTGCTCGTCCGCAACTTCCACCATAAACGACTTTGCGACGATGGGCAAGGTTATACAAGACGTAGCGACAGCCTACCGCGAAGATCTCGTACCTCCTGCAGAGCCTGTCAGCGAAAGTTGGGAGGCTGGCAACCCGCACGATCATCCGTCTCACGAGCCGCAGGAAGAGGAGGAGAGTGATGAGGAGCAAACGAGCTCGGCAATCCCCACACATATTCTCGCACCGCAGGCCCAAGACCAGACGTTCAGTGAGAACCCTGGGGATCATCAAGTGACCGGTACGGTTGTAACGGTGGCAAACGCACTGCCTGATCACAATTTGTTCTACCCGCGGCCTATGCTACCTCGAGCCCCCCTCCCGAGATATCCCCCAATATGGGCTGAGGTAGGCCGTCAAGTATGTTCCGTGTGATCTCGTCTCATGCCTCATGCAGTCTCGTCAGGAAGTTTGCGAATCCTTTGATTGGTTTCGTAGTTACCAAGGCGGCGTCTACTTCATGAAAGGCCAGGTGAAAGGTTATCTTCTTGGCGGTTTTTCGGCAAGGTTGGTTTCATGTCATAACGTATTCTCTCGCTCTCATGGATAAATTGTGTCTCATAGCCGTGACCTTTTCCACAACGATGGCAGACTTATCATCTCTCATGGGTAAGCACCTCAGATATTTTTCTACGGCGACCATACTGAATATGTGCATTAGTGGAGGTAAAGCAGAAAGCATTCACAAGCATAACGGCTTGTTAGAGACCCTAGAGGCTAGCGACCAAATGGAAGAGGACAAGTCCGTACGTGCTCTCTTGGGGGTTTATAGGACGAAGCGCCCCGTGGCACTCCTCATCGACGAGAACTACAAGTTGTTCCCATACGACTTGAGTTCAAAAGGGTGTACGTACGCCGTCTTGGGATGGTATTACATCGCACACGCATGGGGTACGTTCGTAGATTATATGTCGGATCGGAGAGTCACCTCGTCACATTTCTAGCTGAGTACCAGTTCGCGTCAAATACTGTGGGCCGTGTGGTCAGGTATAAATTCGCCTTTCAATGGTGCGAAAGCCAGGGACAGCCTTGGTGGATGTTCAGCTCACCAGAGGATACATTTAATTTGTCACACGGTTCACCGAGTTCGACCAATTCTATGCCTCCTGTTGATGAGCTGACGATATGCATGGAAAATATGACAGGTAAGCCTCCTTTCGCCACGCTATCTAAGCACTAGTTGACAACTTCACTAGTGAATACCTTGTGAGGCACTCCGCTGCTTTTGTCCAATGCTCTGAAAGGCAATGTTTCGTAGATCTGATCCTGAATCTCATCGGACATGTCAGCTTTGTGGATACTCGTCGCCAACTGTGTACGAACAGGGTTGGATGTGTTTGCAGCCCGATTGCCCACTCTTCTGGAGGAGGGAGAACGGCGAAGAAGCGCCTGCGTATCTCACATACTCTCAGGTGTTCTTGAGGCCTGTCCCCTTGCTAGGAGAGTCACTGCAGAGCATATACCCTTCCCCTCCTGGAATAGAACAGCCAAGTGGTGATGTCACTACGACTCGCCGGTTCTGCAAGGGCTGGCATTGTAGCAAGTGTGGTCGTCTTTCCAGCAGGTTCGTTGAGGGTAATTAACTGCCGTTAATGGTTCTTAATCGTTATCAGGTACAAATGGGAACACTGGGAATGCCGGTGCTGTAAGGTAGACTTCTCTTGTACTGGCCACACCCCAATTCTCAAGTCATATACAGGCGACGTACGGCGGCCACGGCAGGTTCCGCTTTGCATATGAATTTAAGCATCAAACGACGGACAAGAATTGGGGCCAGTATTGGTATCATGAAGGTATGTACTCATGACTCCGCATCCTTTTGCAACATGTGTCATGCCCTCTGCTCCAGAAATCATCAAACCACTCTGCGTACTCTTCCGTTCGGGTGATACTTTTGGCACACGTTCGACTTTTATTCTACCTCATGGACGGTAAGTTCCCTATTATGTACGCTTTTGATGCAGGGATCTTATGGATATACAGGGGACGGATTCATATGCTGACTATGAACCCCAGAGGCAATCGACTCGCAGATGAAATATTTGTGCAATACCAGGACGAAGCAAAAGACGGGAGGTTGCGTTTCAGACGGTGGCCCATGCGAGCTGTGAGTGGTACCAAGTTTGCATCGGGAATCCTATTTAAGCATTCTACGTCGCCTCCTAGCATAAATGTAAGCCTTGTTCTGCTTGCGTGTTCGGCAACACTGATGAGAATGTAGGTCGCGGGACACTCTTGACGAATTACTTCTCTCAGAACAGTGAGTGTTACCTTCTATGATTAAGACGTTTTTCTCAGCAGCATTCCATACAGCGGGCGAGCCATATCAGGTAGGTATAACGCAGTCATATAGGTAATCAGCTGACGCAGACACGATGAAAGTACGTCGGAGGAAGCGAGAACACAGTTCCATTTGATCAATCTCCGAAAGCCGTTGTAAAAGCTTTGAATCTCATCCATGCCCGAATACGGGAAGCCTCTATCGAATTGCAGAATCCCTTTAACGAGATCTTATCCGCTGCATACATGGAAGAGCAGAAGATGGCTGTAAGTAGACGTGATTTCAGCTCGAGAAAAGTCGCCATAGGTTCACGTAGCTATTCCGCTGACTTTCTGCTCTTAGTTTCATAGTGACAGCGAACGCGGTCTCGGGCCAGTGGTCGCGTCTCTTTCCCTTGGTGCATCCGCGTGCATGTATTTCAGATTGCACGCACGGTACGCTTTCGATGAGATGCCGGACGAAAATCCTCTAGTGCTCAAGCTATTCCTTCGACACGTAAGATCCAGCTCATCCGCTGTCTCAGCATACTAATATTAACGTTGAACAGGGTGATGTGGTAGTGATGGAAGGCGCTGGTGTGCAAACCTGTTATGAGTGAGTCTACTCTGTTCGTGTACATTTGTACGTAGGCTCAAACACAAGGTAATGTTCAGACATACCGTGGTGCCGTTGAATTTCCGCATAGCTGCCACCGCCAGATACATTGGTAGCGATCATCAATAATCATTCGCAACTTATCATATTGCCGGAGCAGCGTTTTATCTGCTATCCGCGAACCTGTTCGATAACATTTTATTCTTTCTTCCTCGCTGGGTGGTGCACAAGACTTTGCCCATCAGAAACTTTTTATTCTATATGTATTTCAATTATGAAGTAACTGCAATATCGTCTGTAGGTGATGTATCCTTCTTGAACCCTTGGAAATACTTTTGTCGGAAATCCTTGTGAGCGGGTACGTAGGAAGACTGCTGTTCCGCCAAACGTGCTGCAGGATCGAACGAAGGCGGTGGAAACTTTTCTGACGTGACCTTGCGGATAGTGATGAGCTATGCAGAGTCTAATCAGCCTGAATTCGTTCGCATATAGGACCTTCAAACCAACCCGACGACCCCAAGAACCAAAGTCTTGTAGTGAGTTCGCAACCACCTCCATACCGGGACAGAGCATAGTTTCGACGTCAACATCTGTATACTCGTCTGTGACTGTGGGTAGGAAGAAGACTAATCGGCCGCCTGGCCTGAGCATATACCGCGCGAACAAGACTAAATCGACTGCTAGTGCGGAAAGCTCGTATGGCTTCATGGGCGGAATATACGGTTGATCATCTCTTAAAGTAAACGTCAGCATATTCCGGCTGAGGCGGTGGAAGTGCGGGCATTACGGTCTGTTTTCCATGTGAGGTTGTATTGGATGGCCTGTGGGTTTCTTCCTTCCCAGCCTTTTCGCTCCCGCTCTCACGCCGTCTGCGAAAGTATGAACATAGGAGACATTGATCAGGGTGGACTTCAAACGACTTACAAGGTGGATCGGTGATAATAGCGTCAAAAAGTTCGCCACACCTCCAAGGATTTCTAGTCACATCGAAGGTGCAAAGATCCATGACGCGTCCTGCTACTCCATATTGCGAGGCGGCGCGTATGATCCCAGGTACCTTGTCTATAGCAAAAGGGGATGGATAAACTATTGAATAGACCTTCGTACGTATTACTGACCTTTGCCCCTCATCTGCCTACCATCGATGTCTGAACCATAGACATAGGCCCCGAAATACGCTGTAGTCTAATATCACCTGTTAGCGCATGTACACACTGCGTGCACTTGGAGGCACGCACATAAACCATGCTACCCGTTCCAACGAATGGATCGTATATGAGTTTCCCGGGCGCTGCCTAGTACCTTCTCAGTTGTCTCGCGCCTCTATAGCGCGTTCGCCACTGACCAGTGTCTGGTTTGCCATTAGAAGCGAGATTTCGGCTTCCATACTGGTATTTCCATAATATGATCTTTTCTTCACGTCAAACATCTTTATGAGGCGACGCGCCGTACCTTCTGCGACCTGCAAATATAGAAAGGGGAATCTTGAGTACGTAGAAGCGATACAGTTGAATACTGAACGCACCAACCTGCCGAAGTAAATTTGCAAGAATTGACCATCGCCTTCGTGTTTATCGCGAGTGACACCTCGTTTATAAGGATCTAGGACACAGATGAGGTTATTGAATAATATGTCACATTCTTGGACACTCACACTCTTCGAAAACACTGAAGGTGATATCCGGATTTTTCATCTCAATTTTCCCCAATAGCGCCATGAAAGAAAAGCTTTCGACAACGTCCCTCTGCCGTCGCTGTGGTATAGAATGATTGTAGCCCTCTACGTTGAATCTGAAGGAGGTATCGGGTATGTGACGTGACCATAGTCCGGACTGCTGTCGCGTCTGCTCGTGCACTTCTTCATAAGTCTTCCCTTTCGCATAAAACTCGTGCACGGACCTAAAGACATGTGCGTACTCAGCAAACAAGACTCAGATGGACTTCGAAGCGTTACGTACTTTATCAGAATGCACCTGCTGGCCAACTTGATCGCATCTTGCTCACTCTTTAGGCCAAGGACCATGAACGGTCGCGAGACGTCCAGAAGCTCAGGTTCCTCGGGGAAAGTAACGTGTATCCCGTATAGCTCTGCCACAGAGCACAACTCAGGTATGCGAAACTCTTCATGAGCTTGGGCGAAGACGAATAGGTATTCTGCTTCAGAGCTTCGCACATCATCTCCGAGTATCAACATGTCGCGCTGAGGTCGCTGTAGGATGAACGAAGCTAGTGGTAGTATGTCGTAAGCGCCTGTAAGGAACTTTTTGGGCGCGCTCAAGTCGCGACGCGCCGCTGCCTCGCGAGCTCAGCGTGGCTCGCATTCTCGAAGTATTGGTACAATATTGAATCTTGAAAGCTTGAAGCCTGATAATGCAGGAGTTAATAATATCTCTCTGCTTACAGTCTAACTGCCATGATATTGCAGAAGCTATATACGATACAAATAATCTGATCAAGTAGTAAGATACACCGGGTCGTTATCGTCATCGACTATCCATTATACAGATCTACCACCTAACCTGAGCAAGACTCTATCGGCGAGCAAGAACGAAAACACAGTCCAGAGCACTGGTCACTGAATGCCAACCTGCGCCCCTCAGTTGGTTGGGCTCTCGCTGTCCTCACGAGCATCGCGCATCACACGACCAGCGCGCCACTGTAACATCTCTGCGTACTCTCTAAGACCCTTGACGAGCCCGCGCAGTTCTTGTACGTTCGGAGGACCTTGTGTATTCGACTCGTCAGCCGTCTCCTCATCGTCATCGCCCCCTTCCTCGTCTGAGGACAGGTCGGAGAGTGGAGAGAGCTCACGAGCTGATCGGGAAGACGACAGGCTAGTCAGGCTAGACATCGCACTGACCGTGCGACCGCGGGATCCATTGCCTTTTGTCTTGCCATTCGCAGAAGGCTTTGCCCGCTGTAAATGCCCGTCCGCCCGCGCCGTCTTGTCCTTCTCCTTGGGCTCCTCGCGGAGGTCGGACTTTCTAGAGATCCACTCAGCCAGCTTCAGGATCTCCTCTGGTTGCCAGAACCCCCACCACGCATCTTCGTGATCGTCTTCATCCTCATCCTCGTCTTCCTCGGGTATTTTCGCGCCCTCGGGCTTCCGCCCCCATACGGCTACGAACCAGGACCATTTCTGCAGTCCTCGTCTATCGTCCGCTGTCCATGGCCCCCGACGTCTGCCAATCTTAATACGGCTGTCCTTGCCTCGTACAAGTTGCAGCGAGGCTTCAAACTCGCCTGGTCCTGCATTCAGCGCGTAATAAATGCGTCCGTCATTGTCGCGGCCGAGAGGAGCAAACCGCGGCGAGTAATGAGTCGCAACCAGCTGGCCACAGTACTCCAGATCCTGAAGCGTGCGGTTGTGCTGCTCGCGGCTTGCCTTGTCCTTAGACTCTGTGCGTGCTTTCCAGCTCGCATTCTCCTTCGCGATGGCTTCCCTGACTTCCTTTGCGAACTCTTTCTCCTGCGTGAGCCCCTCCTCGAGCGCCTGCCGAATGGGCGACGACTCGATTATCAACTCGATGAGGTCCTCAATAACCGGGACAATCTGTGCAGCCGAACCAATATGGACACCGTCCATACCGTTCTGCATCCCGCTACGCGTGTGCCGAATAACAGCGGTCGATGGCGGCGGCAAGGGCGACCGGAAGTTCAATGTCGGGTTGGCCTCTCTAAGCTTTAGGAGTGCGGCCCACACTTTATTCAGATTGGCCCCGCTGCTCCTGATGGCCTTGACAGCCTCCCTAGCAGCAGCGGCCTCTGCATGCGCATTCTTAGACTCCGCATGGGCAGCAAGTACCTCTACGAGGCCTAATATAACCGCTTTCGCGCAGAGCTCACTGACCCACGCGTAGACTTCGACGCTCTCGTCGTCTCCGTCCTCCCACTCCTCCGCAAATCCCAAACTATCTCCGGAAAGCTCGTCCAGCTCTTCGAGGTGTCCGTTAGCGAGCTGCAGGACACTGCTGAACCGCCG
>JANHOG010000925.1:0-10736 GCA_027627325.1 Phlebia brevispora
CCCGTCAGTTCCGGTCGTTGAATCCCCCATGCCGTCGCGCGAAATGCATCTCTGACCCGCACATCGCCATCGAGAAGAATTCAGGACAAGCTCAGGAGGTCGTGCTTTCTGCCCCGTTGTGTGCCCATACGGGACTCAACGCTGGCTTCCTGACGTTCGCCCGAGCGGGAATTGGACATGCTTGAAGATCCACGAAGCTACAGCAATTTATTGAGGAGGTAAGTCGTATTGCCTCGGAAAAGGCAGAGACTGGCCGTCTAACGTTTGCACCGCCTGCAGTTTCCGCTGCCTATCACAGCAATTGGTCATCGTCTCATGGAGGCCTTTGCCGTAGGGCCGGTCCCGATTTGCAATGCAAAGGGCGAGTGATGGGCATAAACGAGCGCAGTGTTGGCGGACCATCTTCGTCACCGACCACGTAGCCGGCGACCGTATTTCAACGTTCAACGCTGACACCGGTCAATTCGTCATACCAATAGCAGGGACTTCCGGCGTTCATGCAAGTGGTACGTCAGAAACGAGGTCATTGATGCGTCATTCTGACTGCAGTTTGTCGCTTGGCCCAAAGCGGACGTTTGCTCTGACGGTCGGACAAGATGTCTCAGCGAAGCGTTGTAAGCATCACAAAAGCTGGAAAGCAGCCAAAAACTCACTGGTGATGTCACAGTTGTTGCACGGCTGTTGGTCCTTGCGTAGACCTGTGTGCTAGGGTTCCGCGAGAGAAGCCCATCGCTGAATTCTGTCTCTTACTGACATTCATGTAAGACCTGCACTGATCAATATACCATTTAATGCGACAGGATACGCCTAAATTGCCGTTCTTTCTTACCTCAACAAGACTCGGATATCGTCGACTGCACAGCGTCTCATGCTGAAGTCGGTTACTTGATAAGAGCCTTCTCAACTGCAAAACGAGCTTGACAGCGTCCCATACGCCACACGCCACTCCCTTTTCGATCTACCCTGTTGAGTCCCAGCGGTCCTCGGCGTGGGGATCCTGGAGCAGCCGTTCCGGATGGACGTGCCCATCCGGTACGCAGGCCACATACTCCTCTTAGCCCCTTTGCCCAAGACACGGATGAGCGCCCGGAGCCTCCCCCGCAGACGATTTTACGATGATCTGCAATCGTTATATACAAAGTTCGTGGGTCCAAGCTAGGCCGAGAGCGGATAGCGATTCTGATTCGCTGCTGTCAAAGTCTTCATTCGCAATCACTAGGAACCTGAAGACTTACCGCGAACGCCCTTGAGTCTATCTCCTCACTTCGATCGCTGAACCTTTCGCACCTCCAGCGAGCATTGTGGCCACGGTGGGCTCATACCCTGAACGCTCTCCACTTTGTAGCCCCTCCTACGCCGTCACGTGTGGTTTCTGGGTGTGTATTCCAGGGGCGAGTGTAAGGCAGTAACATTTTGCAGATTGGCCCTTTGAGATTATGAAGATGCAGATGTAGACGGCCTCAAGAATGAGTTGGAAGACATGTTTCGCGGCTAGCAGTCTCGCTTCGTCTTGCGAGGTCGCCCCGCGACATGGAGTCCTCGGGACAAGAATTAAACGCCTGCCCCCGCCGCGCTGCGCATGTGTACATGTACGCTTGTGTTAGATCGACGGACAAACGTTCTCGAAGGACACCGCAAATCCCGAATCTGCCGTTGATCTGGTTCACGGCAGTGGTTATCATGGTGCTGTGTCCGAGGAGGCCCAGGTAGTCCGCTATGGCGTACTGGCGGGAAGGTGCATGTTCCCCCGCGTCCAATTTTATCAACTGTCACTCTTAGGTTGTAGCCATGGGGCCGCTCGCTACCGTGCATTTTCATATCGGTGCAATCGCAAACTCTATGCACTTATGGCATGCTATTTCCCCGCTGGTGGGAACTGGCACGAAATGAGGTCTACTTTGATATGCCTTCCGCGGGACTAAAGCGTATAGTGATTCCAAACAAGCTATCGATCAGACTTTGCACTTGACCCCGGCCACAGCGCTGGTCTTACTATCCGCTAGTGACGTGCGCAACTGGGCACAGGCTATAGACGTATTCCTGCATTTCTCACTGTGGTTCAGAAGTTGACTGCACAGATTCTCAGGTGCTCGTCGTCTACAATGCATCTAGATAACACCTCGACCACAACACCATGCGTTTACGAACCCACTGGTTAACGGAAGTCAAAGGCGTAGTACTCGAAGGGAGCTACTGCTCCCGAAACGGATTAAACACGTCCGTACTTTATCACCGTCCTTTAATCCCGCCGTTCGACAATAATGATGTCGTATACAGTGTAGATGATTCAGAGGGGCAGGATTGAATATTATCGATGAATACTCCCGTAAATCTGAGCTCTTGAGCAGTCCCGAATACTATTTTTGTAATGTATCTGTTCACGCCGATGCTATTTCGATCATTGAAGTGATGATTGACGGGTGAACTGGTCATTCAAAGGACGATATCTTAGCACTTTACGGTGGCCCTGGCATACAGTCGAGATATCAATATCAATATCAGCAAAGCAAACCGCCATAGGGGACGCACCTGCTGTGCGCAGAGGGCTAGATCGTCCACAACTCCATCGCAGCGCCCTGCTCAATCAGCAGAAGAGCCCGTCCTAGCGTAGGCCAAGCTGGATACAGCACATGTGATTGACTTCGTATTCGAGGCGCATTATGGAAGGCCTGGCGGTGGGGCGGTGGGCGGCGGGCGGGAGATAGCGGTATCCTGTATGTATTCGGGCGTGGGGCCTGTGGGAAGGGGGCTGAGAGTCGGGGCATCTTTGAGGCAGATCCGCCGTAAGGACTGCAGCGCAAGACCGGAGATCCACAACGAGAGCGTCGAGTTGCTGGCAGCGTCAGAAATAAATTACGCACAGCAATGTCGGCTGCCTTCCACATATCCATCGGCTAGAATCACAGAGACGTGTTCGACGGGCTCAACAGGCTCAAGAGCTGTCAGCTGGGCGATAGCTTCGAGAGGATATAGGGGGTGCATCCAACAGCCACGGGCGTCGGACTACACCAGTAAGACTGATGTTGGAAGCGGTACAGCGGTCTCTGGCGGTGACCTGAGGGCACAGCTAGATGCAGAAGTAGCAGATTGCCCGCCACATTCCTCAGCTTAACGTGTGCGCCTCGAAGGTGCCCGGGTCGAAGTTATCGTAGACGATCTCACTGGCGTACGAGACGACGGTGCGATATCTGACGAGACGACGAAGCCACTCGGGCAATCGGACGACGTCTGTACCGGTTGCGAGTCCGTACGCTCACTAGTTCTCGTCTATTTGAAAGACAGGACAGTGGGGAGGACTCAGACAACGAGATAGCGGGGTGTGGATGGAGGAAAGGAAGAAATGTTTGTAGCTGTTGGGAGCACGCCAACACGGTGGCACAGTCCGCGCATGCTCGGCATGCGTTTCCATTCTTCCTCCTCCTCCCGCCGTATCCTCGTGCGCTCAAAAAAAAAAAAACAGTGCACATTTTTCGCCATCGCTCCTGAGCCATGCAAATACCACTTATTCGCATCATCTCCAGGCAAGACCGATGAAGGTACAGGCGAGACAGTGGGACGCAAGCATGCAGGCCAACGAAGAGCACTGGCCTCTCACACCGAGCTCAATCCGTTGTCATCCACCGAACACGATGTTCACCACCGACATCAAGACCGACTATCCGCACCACACGACATAAACGGAGGCAAGGCGAGCCACGATGAGCTCGCAATAAACAGCGCACCGTCATTTGGTTCGGTGCTTGCGCGTCCCGGCAACGGCGAGGGGGATGATCTGCCCTGGTGAGTTGGGAGATGTGAGCTCAGCGAGACTCTGACTACGCCAGTCACGACTCAGGACGACCCATCCTTGGTCGGAGCTTCTCACGACGGAACCCCTTCACGTCGCTTCATCGCCTCCAGCTCCTTCTAATTTATGCGGTCAAGGACGTGCGCACATGATCAAAACACACCGAATGCCCAGTGGGCTCGCCGAAGACCACACGGCTGGAATCATGCTTAGACAGCAATGCAGAAAGCAACGGCGGATGTCTCTGCCCTCCCATCGCCTCAATCGACGTAGGCTCCTCGGCGTCGCTGCATACTACTTACAGGCCCACCACCAGGGACGGGCCTCGTTGCTCCCAAGTGTCTTCCGTCGCACGAGCGTGCGGTGGCGAATCCTCCTGGGAGACTCGATTTAGAGCGCCACAGAGCACGTATCACTCGTTACATGCGTGCACGAGAACCAGTAGCAAGGGCGGAGTGCCCGCCGCCCCTTCGGCTGATTCCCCAACTCGGCTGCGCCAGCCATAAGACTAAGTCGGCCTCTTCGAGCCGCCCGCCGCTGAGCTATCTATGGCGTTCCCCACATGTGCAGTGGACTCTGTTGGGTTTGTGAGGTGAGATAAGGGCGTGGTTGATGTACGAGCTCTGAGCTGACCTACGTTCGAGCTCGACGACCGATTGCAGGGTTTATGGCGGCTTACGCCTGCTGCTTTCGCTGAGACGTCCGGCTCCCTCGTGAGGGGCATGACGGAGACTGTAGATAGCACGGTGCTGTCCACCGTCCTGATTGCGGAGCAGAGGGTCCGCCTCGGCGGGCGTAGTTCCTCAGGTGGCCAGGGCCCGCTGCGTCTGTGTAAGACGTGACAAGACAGGGTATGCTCAACTGATATCCACATGCCTTGTGGGGTATGGAGTGTCTGGTTTTCAACTACTCTTCCCGCTTGGTTCCAAGAGACCTCCGTAGGTTGATCCGAGGTGCAAGTCTATTGCCAGGGTATGCAATTCGGCTGTCGTGCGCTGTGTGGTCGTGGGTGCGGTAGTTTGTCGGTCCTCAGCTGCAGCCTTGCGTAGTAGCCTGGAGTTCTGTGGAGCTGAGCGCGCTTGCACGGTCTTAGCCGCGGCGCGACCGCTGGACAATACAGCCTGAGATACTCGACATTCTTCGCAGCCGACTACCAATACTCAAGTATATTTCACCGCTCATCTTGTGGACACAGTGCACACACATGCCACACAGGCGACAACAGGTTTCCTGCATGTGTAATTTACCAAGTATGCGCCCCAGTTTCGTCACGGGCTTGATTGATTCTACGATCAGCTAGACTACGTGACACCAGCGTGATACCGCTTCCCTCTCACCAGATTCGGCTCTTGACAGGGCTGAAGTCCGCAAGCGGGCTGAGGCGGGCTTCCTGGTGGTCAGCCCGAATGTTGTCCTGAATGTCCATGTCGCTACCTCGATCAGGGCCATTGCAAACTAATTGCTGTGGCTTTCTGGTGTGAGCGAAGGACAGCCTGCACGCGACTTTAACTTTGTAAGGCTCGCGGTGCCGATGCAGTACGCCCAAGACCTCGCCAGAACGAATCTTTGACGTAGTGACCCTGTATATAGAGGACCGGCGAGTACAGTCGCAGGTGTGATCCATTCTAGTCCTGGCTTCTGCGTAAACGATGGTGACTCTTCACTTCTTAGCTCTGTTTCATATGATGGTTATGCCGAGTACTGTGTTTACTCTCAATCTGAATGAAGAACTGACTCCTCTTGGCAAGATAATCAAGGAGATAGATACGTGCATGCAGATTGAGCTCTAGCTCTTCAATATATTCATAAGTAGATCTTGAAGCGCTAGTCCGCGTTCTGTCTCCAGAGAAGAGATCACTACAAAAGTCGGACGTGAGCGTCACATAAAGTATTGATCATTCTCAGGACACACTCTTGTATGAAGTGGTGAACTCATCGGAGAACATGGAATTCACTATCGCGGCTACATGAGCCGGCTGCGGTGTACCTGTGCAATGATAAACTTCGGTTTCTCCGATAAGATCGTGGGCGGCGTGGCAAACCTGTAGAACGTTGAGTGCCCGTCGCATGTCGCCTTTAGATAGTCTCAATAGGGCTTTGCGACCGTCTTCAGTAAGCTTCACTCTGGGACTCTTGTCAGATGAGAAGGTCAGCGAGAGTACGAGAAACAAATTACCCTTCTGTCTCGATCATGGTATCCAACCTCTTTGAACGTTCCTGGTATATTGCTCGATGACGCGACGTAACGCAGCTTGAGCGTGTGTAGTCATCATATCAGTTTCGTCGAGAATGATGAGTTTGTATCCCATTGAGAACAACATCCGCGTTTCTGCAGAGTTTTGATCTGCTCGCGCACAACATCTGTACCACGATCGTCCGACGCGCTGAGCTATTGATGGATAAATCAGAGGTTTACATTCTGGACGTGGAGGAGTATACGTACCTCCAGTATTTGTTTACGGAAATCAGCTCCGTATATTCGACGTGCTACGGCGAGAATTGTTGACGTCTTTCCTCTACCCGGAGGACTATAGAACAATAAATGCGGTAACCGATTCTTCTCAATGAACTTCTCAACTACACTGGACCTTAGTTATCGCTAAAGCGAAGCAATGAACCTCGTAGTGCGTACTTGTACTCGTGATATCTTTGCGCGAAACAACATCGTCCAACGTGACTGGTCGATGTTTCTCCGCCCTGCGCGATATATTTAAGTATTGAAAATCCAAACGTGCGCATAATGACCCATCATGGCAGATTCTCAATATCGTGCGCCTCAGGGTGCTCAACAGCCTTTCCCTTTCCTTTGTATTTTTAATTAGTAGTCGGCCAGGATATTGACGCGTCGGGTATCATTTGTACATCTTCGCCGCTTTCCATGTCGATTAGTTGCAGATTGTGAAGGGGTCGCAGCCGGCACGAGTACCATGTAGATGGAAGGCGCGTTCAGGTGAATCGTCGCGGTCGTTTCAGTCGAGCGCGTCGCGTCAGTCACGCTTCGGCGGTTACCGAGACGGAGAGTGAACTGTTATCGCCAAATGAACCTTATCGATACCGTCAAGATTCATCTGCCGTTCCCACCTTTCACTCTTGTCGACGACTCCACCGTTCAGCCGTTGGACAGACAGAGGCATCTGCAACGTACGTCGCCATAAATGCAAGCTGACGAAGGACAACTGATCCGACTTTATGGATCAGCATGCAGATCTTCGTCAAAACGTGAGTAACGATGATCGACAGGAAGAGAACATATACTGACTAGCTATGCAGCCTGACGGGTAAGACTATCACCCTCGAGGTCGAATCATCGGACACCATCGACAATGTCAAGGCCAAGATCCAGGACAAAGAGGGGTAAGTCGTTGTGTGCATAAGCCGCTGCTTGCAATTGCTCACGGTACGCTAGTATTCCCCCGGACCAGCAGCGCTTGATCTTCGCTGGCAAGCAGCTTGAGGATGGCCGCACTCTCAACGACTATAACATCCAGAAGGAGTCTACCCTCCACTTGGTTCTCCGTCTGCGTGGTGGTGCCAAGAAGCGCAAGAAAAAACAGTACAGCGTGAGCTGTGGTCGTCGCTTGTTACGTGAATGTCCGTTGAGCCCTATGTCTCGCACAGACCCCCAAGAAGAATAAGCATAAACGCAAGAAAGTCAAGATGGCCATTCTGAAGTACTACAAGGTGGACTCTGATGGCAAGATCAAGCGTCTGCGCCGCGAGTGCCCCTCTGCTGATTGCGGTGCCGGTATCTTCGTACGTGCCAAGCTCTTTTATAGTGCTGAATTATCCTTACATCATTTCCCGTAGATGGCCTTCCACAAGGACCGCCAGTACTGCGGCAAGTGTGGATTGACCTACACTTTCCAGCCTGGCGCGCAGCCTCCCGCCGTCTAGAGCACAAGTAGTCATAAGCTATATGTCGTAGTTATATGTACAAATACTATGCTGTACCGATAGCAAAAGGCAGATGTTTTGAATGCTATATTGTGAGTTTGAGAGAGTATGCATATTATGTAGGCACTCGTTCAGCTTCGAACATATGTCGGAAGACTCCGTCGCTTTAACCAGTGGCCACGACCACAACGGCACATGTGCCTGAGGAAACTATTTGAATCTACATCAGGCTGTTACATGAGGTTATGCCCACGGTTTCCGATCTCCGTCAGTGAACGAGATACGTTCGAGTAGAACGCAGACATATAGCATATCGCACCATACAAAAGATGCCCACATGAGATACATTCGGCATGAACGTATAAAGAGAAAAGAATACGGCTACAGGGTTTACTCCTCGTCCTCCTCGCCCTCACCCTCTTCCTTCTTGGCAGCGGCAGCAGCGCGCTTGCGCTTGACGCGACCAGCGCGGCCTCCACCATATGGCGAAGTGAGAGCGAAGTCAATGTGCTTTTGGGAGTCGAGACGAACGACGAAAGATGGGACGTTGACAATCTGCTTGCCAACACTGCATGAAACAGATGATTTGTTAATCGAGTAGTAGTGCACAAGCGAATTATGGCGCACCGGATGTGTCGTTGCCTGATCAAGACACGGGCGTGGTGGATGGACTTGGCAAGACCGGCCTTGAAGACTTGAGTCTGGAGACGACGCTCCAAGAAGTCCTCGATCTTGAGGGACAGCACGTAATCGAGACGCATGCGCGACTCGTCCAAGACACCGACGCGGACAAGACGGCGGATGAGGGCGTTACCCTCGAAGAGACGCTTGGGGTCCTTGGGGTCGAGCTTGAGCAGCTCACGGGCAGCACGACGGATCTTCGACAGGGTGAGACCAATGCGCCAGATCTCACGCTTGTTGCGGAGACCGTATTCACCGGCAAGCTACGCGTGATCGGACCGTTAGGAACTAGTGGCTGTCTGTAGTCACTTGGAGCGCACCTTTAGCTCGGCATCGATACGTGCGGACTCGAAAGGCCGACGGGGGACCTTATAGCTGTGATATCATCGTTGGGATGACAATGGGGCACGGCTTTAATCAGCACGGTGCATCCCTCCACTTCAGTGGATCTTGAAGAAAAAGAAAGTTGCTCACGTCTTGTTGTGGTTCCGCGGGGCCCTACGGAAACATCGTTAACACTCAAACGTCCACTCTGTAATAACTCTGGGGGATACCTAGGCATTTTTCTTGAGGATGTCGACGATGAGGAGGCCTACCTTGCGGACGTGTGACACAGTGGGAACGCTTAGAATTAGCGCGCAAGCCACACATGCCACAACTGCAAAGGACCAAACTCTAAGTGTCGGCGTTTGCCGACTAGCCACTTTGGAAGACGCCCAGGTAAGCACCCGCCCACCGACAACAGTACCGACGCCGCCGACCGTCAGTATTTCTTGCCTGCTCACCGTTCTGCCCGACGAGCAACTCATCTTGACCCTCTGAACCCCTCTAGTCCTCAAGATGCCTCACTCCTTCGGTTACCGCGCGCGTACGCGCGACATGTTCAAGCGGAAGTTTGGCGGTGCGCCATGTCGGTTATGCTGTCTGGAGGACGAAGGATCTCAATGTGTATAATTTACAGAGAAGGGCCAAATCAAGCTCTCGACTTACTTGATCTCTTACCGCGTCGGAGATATCGTCGACATCAAGGCCAATGCGGCTCAGCAAAGGGGTATGCCGCACAAGTACTACCACGGGTACGTCTACTTACGGTTTACTGTGACCATATCATGCATTTGCTGAAGGTCTATGCTGTGATTTTGGTGTCTAGCCGGACCGGTATTGTGTACAACGTCACTCCACACGCCGTCGGTGTCATCGTCTTCAAGGTCGTCGGTAACCGCTACTTGGAGAAGCGTGTCAACATCCGCGTAGAGCACATCAGGCACTCGGGGTGCCGACAGGAGTTCCTCGACCGCGTCAAGCGCAACAGCGCGGCCCACACTGAGGCGAAGGCAAAGGGCGGTACGTACATCATGGTGATTTGTCTTTGTGGGTGTAGCTCATTGCATCTGCTACCCAGAGCGTGTCCAGCTCAAGCGCCAGCCCGTCCTCCCCCGCACTGCCCACGTTGTTTCGACAAAAGACAACATCCCACAGACCATGGTCCCCGTGCCATACGAGACTACGATCTAAAATGCCCATGTTTTGCTTCTGGTCATCCCCACCCCCCCTTTTCTGCGAGGATATGTCCTGCCGCCGTTGTTCACTACTTTATGTGCTCATGCAATGATAAGCATACCATGCCGAGCAATCTTGTATCATTATGGATGTTTGTCGAGTATTGCACTCGTAAGAGCGACCGACAACATTGTGCGCCTTCCACGTGGTATGTTTTTTCCAATATTTGTGGTCGCGCGCTAGCGGAGCGCGCGTCACTACCCTTTCTTCCTACGTACGAGACCGTGACATGCCTTCTCACCGACGAGGTCGTTCAGACTCTCGTGAACATTCTGTGTCTCGCGAACGATCTCGAGACCGCGATAATTCACGTTCACGCTCCCCGGAACGCAGTGTAGAGCTGCCGAACAATGCACCAGAGATCTCAGAGTCGGACTACTTTCTGCGCAGTGACGAGTTCAGGGTGTGGTTGAAAGATGAGAAACGCAAAGTGCGTGTTCATTTGTGATTGAAGTATACGACGTGCCAATAATTTCATTTGCTCGCTGGTTCAAGTATCTCGATGAGTTGTCGAGCGATAAGTCTCGCAAGTGAGCATCCCAGTGTGATCGTACTGTTGTTACTGAGCATTGAAGCAGATATTTCCGCAAGTTTGTAGAGGTATAGATATCCGCATGTCCTTCTGTCAATTCGTGTCTAATAGCAGACTAGGCATGGAACAGGGGGAAGTTATCGAGTGAGTAGCACAACTGTTGGCCTTTGTGGCCTCTTTGCTGATTCAGCGCCTTGCCAGAGTCGCTCTATTACGGCGTGGAGCCTCAAGCAGCCAGTACTCAAACTGGGTACAAATGGTCCTTCGCTTCCAAGACCTCTA
>JANHOG010000926.1:0-10735 GCA_027627325.1 Phlebia brevispora
GACCATAACCAGAGGGCGACCTTGGTCGAGGGGGGAGCGGCTGTCGGGGAGGATATGCTGGGGCGGCGACCGTTGAGCTGTTCGCCGCGACTCACGTTCACTCTGCTCGAGATCGTCTGACACAGATGCCTCGTAGCCAGCAGCGACTTCAGGGCGCTCACTGGCGGAAGACATACTGCCACGCCTTGAATTTGATGGCCGTCGTGGGCGGAGAGGATGCACAACGGGAGCCTGCTGAGGAAGCACAGGAGGTGGGGGTATAGGATTTACAGTAGGGGAAGTCTCCTTGACTTCAAAGTTAGGCTCATGGACAGTGGCATGAGTAGGCGAAACAAGCAGCTTGATGGAGCCCCGTTCATCTCCCCGCTCTCGGTACAGGTCCCACAGTTGGTCGTCGGTGAGGGCTTCGCCGATGGCAAAACTGCCTATTTCCGTTCGATATATCGAGTAACGGTACTGCTCATCATCACGGATTTGGAGCTGTATAGGCCGTTGGACATCAAGATCATCGTTCACATGGATATAAGGTAGATCTCACTTTCGAGTAGATACGTTCCCTAATGAACGCGGGGTCTCTCGCACCAGTGATATCGACAATGACCAGATGTTCTGCGTCGAGGGTCACCAATAATGTGATACGCTCGCTTGGACTAGCCCGACTGCTCATCTGCGGGGAATATGATGATTCGGCTACGGGAGACTGGATACTCGCATGAGAGAGGCTCCATGCAATGTGCAAGTGGAACTCACAGTGGCTGGCCTATTCCCGGAGAGACGACGACCGTGGTTCTGTCGCTGAGGTAAATGAGACCTAACTCGGGCAAACAATCCACGATTTGTAGTGGCAAGTTGCGGGGTGCTTTCGTTACTGTCAGGGTATGCTACAATGACAGGTTCCTGTCTGAGAGTGCCCTCTGTGCTTAGATCAGGAGGATTACTCTGACTGGGAGTGCTGGGAGGCGGTGTAGACTCGACGGCAGGAGAGCTAGTGCTTGAGGGAGAAGAAAGAGCAGGATTGGAGGGATTTGACCGAGAGGAGGGATAGTGCCTGTGGTCAGAGAGGTTGGTCGTCAGCGGAGGAGGGTGGTGGGGAGATGGTCGCCTCTCCTCAAAGGAAGGATTGGAGGAGGTAGGGTGAGCAGGAGGCTGATAATTGTAGTCATCATGAACGATACGCTCGTCTTCGCTGCTACTGCTGGTTTCTGCGCCTCCGTTGCTGACGAAGAGGATTTGTGGACGATGCTTGCGCTGTTTGAGTGTGGCTGCTTTGATATCGTCTGACATGTCGATGGGCCTGCGGGGATGGCGAGTCGCGAGAGAAAGGGCAAAGCGATTGTTACCCGACCGGCACGCAGCAGAGGCTGGAAGATATGGACAACAGCCAGGTCGGCGAGAGGGAGGGCCCGCAGAGTGAGTCTGGCGATGAGCAGGGCTTCGACAACGACGAGCAAGGCAAAGAAGATGAAAGACCGCACAACTTTAAGGTCGGCCACCGCGACGGTGGAAGACGACGCCCAAAGCAGCCAAGGGGCATGCACTTCCAGTTAGACGCCCACGGATGCATGTTACCACCGGGGATGGGGGCCCTCTGGCACTCCGACTAAAATATTCATTTTACACTGATTATATCTGATTGAAATCGTCTGCAAAGCACCCTTGCACGGCGCACCCTCTGCGTGACTTCAGCGTGTCGAGACGTGGACGTTCGAATCGAATTATATGCCGTGAACACGAGTTCACTAAAGGCCCTCGTGTGGGCGGGACTCCGAGTCACGTCCGCTATCCATCTCAATTCACCGCAGTTCATGTGCGCACAGGAAGCTGCAGCAAGGTCAATTATCAGCCAGGCCTATTTTCCTCCTTCAATGCCTCCGGATTCTATCGCAGCGAAATCGCGTCTATCGGCAAGAGCTCCCCCGGATACATCGCAGTCTTGCAAACTCGCTTTTCTTCCGGTGCTAAGCATCGCTCTTTTCATGAAACTCGCCCGATTCCTCTTTGTCGGCATTGGCTGCGGTGGCGTTGCATCGCATCGATGTCCGTCTGTGTATCCCCTTCCCAGCCAACTTGTGCTGCTGTCATTCGCCCCTGCTGCTGCCTCAGCGTACGTGCAATAATCGCGCCCATTGCGGCACGAAACTGCCGTCGTGTCTCGACTGATCATCTGATGGTCGCCTTGGCCGCCTCGCGCTCATTTTCGCAGCTCGCAGTCGACGCGTCTGAATAAGCCAGAGTGCAAGATTGACGAACAGGAAAGCCTGTGTATACAGATCGTGATAACAATACAGTAGGTACATCCAGAAATAATACAATATAATAGTCCCATGTAGTCGAGTAGCGAAAGCGCATCAATTTACTCTCGTTTGAACTGAGCAGGACCAGATCGAGAGAATGTGCCCTCACTGAGGTCCAACTGAAGACTGGGATGAGCAAGCGATGCCACGGCAGGAGAAGACATCAGAGCGTACCTTAGGGTAGTCTGCCTTCTCATCCAAGAGACCTTCTGCCCAACACAACAACTTGAGAAGCCCAACAAGTTTAGCAGTCTTCCCTTGACTAAGACTCTCCAAGATGGCCGCGTTCACTTCTCCCGCGGTTTTCAGGCGCTGCGCCGGAGAAAGAAGGTCCATAATAGACGATGGGGCGGCCGGGGACGAATCGAAGGCTAATAAGGCCATCGTCTTCTCGAGTTCACTGAGAAACTCAGGACTCTCTTCCCCTCGCGGCGCCAACTCTTCTTGCGCAAATTCGAGTGCCTCTGGGATGTTGCCTTGACGGATGTACTCGATGAGCTTCTGTTGCTGTAGTCTGAAGTATAGGGCCGGGTTCGTATCCAGAATCTAGGAAGTCACATGTAAGTCGACCATTCGAGACGGAATACATCCGGTACAGATCATATTGAAGACTGAAGTTTTTGGATGAGTCTCATCAGCGACCGACAAACGGCCTGAGAGTGGTGCATGAAAAGTTTAATCATGTCGACGCCACGCTACCTGCGTTGACGCAGCTACAGTACGGAAGGGAAGGACGTACCTCTGGATTCAAATCATTGACGAGCTCGATTGCTTCACTAACATCACCGCGTTGCAATGCTTCACGGATATTCATCCTGCTTTCGATACTGTCCAAGTCTACTGGCGAGGCAATTCCAGCTTCACGACTGAATTCCTCCGCGGCCGATTTAAACCCCTCGATGACGAGGTAGTCCATTACGAGTCGATTCAGGTCCCTGTTGGAAGAGTCAGTATGATGGACAACACATTAGAGTCGATGAAACGGAACGGAGTCAGGTAATACATGCAATACTTTTGTTGTCTCTTCAGCAAAGTTCAGAGAGATTCCCATTTGTATTCTTTCATCCTAGTGGTCCCGTGTAGCAAACACGTAATGACACTCACTCTTTGGTAACCTGAACATCGTGAAGTCGCCTTTCCCACTCCTCCTTGCGTATCGAGACTTTCTGGGATGGCTGTGAATATATATTTGCGAGAGATTAGAGCTATTGGACAATAGGAGAGCAACGCGAACTGACCATGAAGGGATGAGAGCAGAGTCAAGCGAATTTTTATGTTGACGCCCGACTTCAGGGCAGGGTTCTTCTCGTGGACGCGCCAGGCGCGCGCGGCTCTATTAGTTCTCAAGTGGCATCACGGCTCTGCAGTCAGACGGACTAGCAAATCAAGGATATCCCGAGTATTGGGACAGTGTAGATACAGTGCTACACTACGATTATATATGAGCTTTGAGGTACGCCATTTTCATTGCGAAGCCTGTGAGCCGACAAGCGTCGCGTGTTTGTGAAAAGCGTCCAGTCCTCTTGAGGCGTGAATACGCAATAAGAAAACAGATGTGTTTTCACCGGTGACAGAGGGCTCCGCCCTCACCTCGGTATGCTGAGCACCGGTAGCGAAGCTCAAAGAAAAGGTCGCTTCGCGACTAGCTCCGCCGAAGGTCCGTTCGAACGGAAGTGGAGCTGTTGGCCTTGAAATAACCAGCTGATGCGCTCCTACTGTGCCGTGTGTATACATGAGACATCCTCATGCTTTTGACACGATACCACCTGATCTAATACTGTTCAAAAAGTCATCCTGGCCAACGCGAGCTGGAATGAAATCAGTGTGCTGCATGTTCTGAAGCGCTATAAACTCACCATCTGCACTGGCCCTCGTAATCCCACCTTTCTGCTTGCTGTTCTTTTTATCCTTGGCAAGAGAGGGAGCTGGTAAGGTGGGCTTGCCGGTGCCACGTTGGGCTTTTATTTGTTCCTCAGCTGCAGTTGTTGCACTTTGTGACTGCTGAATGACGTTGAACAGCTTCACCACTGTATGGACCGTGAATCAGCGTTATGCGAAGGCCTTGTAAAGGTACGAACCTCCTCTCTGATGCCACTTTTCTCAGAGCCCGTTCGCTCTCTCCTCCCCAACCACCTATAACATCCTTTATTCTACCTCGCTCTTCCTTTCCTTTACGCTCTATATGGAGTATCTTCTTCCCCTTCGCATCCAACTTTTCATCGTTTCTTTTGCGCGCTATAGACGGCTTGAGCGACAATGGTAGCGTCGACGGAGCATCCGTGCTAAGTAGAGACTGGAGTGTTGCGCCGAAACGGATCGCGTCTGTGGCTCTTCGTTTGCGTTTAAGGGTTTTCTTCGATTTTCCCCGCTTTGCCTCGGCAATTTCGTCCTCAGTATCAAGGGAAGACTCCCCCTCACTTCCGGACTGCTCGAAGACAGACTCGTCTCCCAAGTCGCTCTCGTTTATGTCGTCAGATTCATGGGCATTGGAGTTTGCGCGATCACCATCGTCAGAATTCTCTTCCACTGCTGAATGCTTTGACCGTTTGACTGGAGGCATTGTGTGAAAGAAAAGGACCTCAATCGCGTGAGGAAGAGATGGGCAAGAAAGAGTGTTCAAGAAAGCGCTCGTACAACCGTTGCGATTGACGCTCATCACGACCTCGACGGTCTTGACCTACAACTGTAAGTGCTCTCAAACATACTGATTGCCAATAATCAACTCATTTATTTCTTGAACATTCAAACACGACTTCTACAGGTTCATGCAACTCTGAACGAGCAGTCACGGGCACTTGCCACGATACCCTGGCCACTAAATTCCGCGTAGGCTACGCTAGCACATAGATACCCTGCCGGCAGAGAGCACACATGGCATCGTCCTCAGAATCTATGGGAAGGGTGGATCTCACAGTGGAACCGGACTTGCAGCCTCTATATCCTACACCGTCTCAACTTGCTCATCTTTTGTCTCCTAATGTCGGACTCTCGCCATCTCAGAAGGCGGAACTCGTTTCTCACTGCTTGACGCGTACCTGCGCCTTCGGCGACTTCACATTACTCTCGTACTTGCTCAGCGACCCTCATGCCCAGCCATTCATCGATCTTGGAAAACAGGACGAAGATGGTTTGGGTCTGATCAGTATCGCCATTCTTGGATTTGGCTCAGAGGGGGAAAGAGATGTGGAGAGGGAGGAGTGTGTACGATTGCTGGTGTCTGAAGGTGCCGATGTCAACCTGGCAGACCATGGTTCGTCGCCGTTTTGACTTACACTATCGATGCACTCACACCCGATGCATCAGCCGGCTGGGTCGCATTGCATCATGCTGCTCTGGTAGCACCGCCGACATTGGTTTCGCATCTGCTGACCCACGGCTCCTCACCTTTTGCTCTGACTCGTCGCCAGTTGACCGCTTTGGACATCGTTACTGCTCGAACCACCTTACCTGGCAGGGAAGATGTCGCGCTACTACTAGAGGAGGCTATGCGAGAAAAGGGCTGGACGGGTGGTAGAATGGAGGAGAAACGGCGCAAATTCGAGAAGCGTGTCAGTCGGCATAGGAAGAGAAAGGAGTTGCAGGAGAGTGTTGGCAAGGTTCTTCGCATCAGTTCCCGTTGGTGGGGCGACATAGATGCCGAATTCATGTTTGACGTATTCGACGAAGACGAAGATGAAGATATGGGAGCGCAAGAGATATTTGTGAGTCTTCTGCGTTCAATCTCGATGAGTACTCGAACATGTCTCTCGCATGCAGACACCGTCTCCGGATTATACTTCCATGCTGGTCTTTGCTCCACACGCACTACCTGACATCTTCCAGTCCTTGATCATCGACTACCCGCAGTCTCTCAGAAACGCCGAGCCAGCCAACGTACTGTATATGTTGGCGCGATTCGCATGTCTTAACTGCGATAATGATTGGTTGGAAGATTTGGTAGTCGGAGCCACGGACGCTATTGAAGACACATTCTTCGTAAGTTCTTAGTGCAATTCTCGTCTACGCTTTCACGCAAGGACTTACGCCGATGAAACAGAACCGCGGCGACGATCTTACCTGTCTCGTATTTTGGCTTTACAATATCACCGTGTGGTTACATTTGATGCGTTGCGACGAAGCCATGAAAGAGACATGCGAACTACTCGGCTCATACACCCTTATTGAGGAGATTCTCAACTCTGTTTTCGGTAAGAGCGTTCTTTTTTCTTCTAGAGCGGACCTCATGTCACAACAGTATTCATCATCCGTTTCGCCGAACGAAGGATTGACGGACTGCTGGACGCTGCTTTGTTGGATTACTCGCCACTATCCAGCGAATTCGACTCCGTGCAGTTCGAATCTGAATGGTCAATCTTGCGGACATTTCAAGCTTCTAGCAAGAAGAAACCCACTCCATTGCAGAATTCAAACAGTCTCGCACCAGGTTCTCCGACAATTAAGAGTAATACCGGGACAGTGAGTCCATCGGGCACTAGTCGACCTTCTTCTCCCCCTCCCAGCGTTACTCCTACGAAGTTTGCATCTCTTCGACAGACATTCAGTCGAGCGAGAGCTTCATCAACGGTTTCCAGCCCTCAAGTCCAGACCCCTCCCCCGCCTTCCCCCAACAACGTTACGACCTTCATGACTGCCCTCCAGACATTATTGGTCTTGTCTGATATAAATCCCGCGCTCATTACCCAACTATGGTCACAAGTCTTCTACTGGGCAGCTTGTAAGTTCGTGCACATTTAATCAGTCCGTAGGTGAAACTGACCATAGTAGGTGAGATGTTCAATCGAATTTTGACGCGCAAGAAGTATCTTTGCCGGTGCGCAAAACCTGATTACCGATGCACCGCCATACTAAAAAACAAGAAAATAATCCATACAGATCACGAGCAGTGCAAATGAGCATGAACGTAAGCGCTCTAGAGGAATGGGTCGGTAACATGGAGCTCCCTCGCGGTATTAGTTCACATTTCGCTCCGGTCAAAGACCTATTGAATTGGCTTCAGGTGCGCTTGCGAGACCCCAGTAGCGCGCAGTTCATATATAGTTGACATTTACTCAGTGCCTTTCCTCAATCAACGAATTCTCAAATCTCATAGCGACGATACAGACAATGAAACATATCAATCCGCTACAGGTGAAGTGCCCTCGTACGACTGGAGTTCGTCAGACGTCCTGACGATCTCGTCCTAAGATGCGACGTGCCGTTCGCGATTATAAGTATGAGGTCAATGAAGGAAGAATGACAGAAGAATGCATCCAATATCTCGCACAACTGCAGAAAGATTGGGAAAGACACAGGGTCAAGATAGGCGTCGAAGCCCTCCGGAAAGAGGTAGGCTGGTATTGACGATTTGGGAACATTCTCATAGATGCGCATCACAGATTGGCGACCGCGAGCGGGACAGGGAGGACGAGTACCTCCCGTCCTCGGGAAGCGCCAGTGTCATTGACAGCGTCCCGCCTTCACCTTGCGTGGAGAACGGATGTGCGCAGCGCAATATTGACCTGCTCTTCGATAGAGGACAGGAGAAATCTGTCTGGGAGCCGCCGGCTGCTCCAGACGCCCTAGGAGAACTCCTTGATTCGAGACATATGCTGTCGGTGTACCTTCCTTCTGATCCACGCTTACTTGGAGCAGTCCCAGGGAAGCGACCCTTTGTAGACGAAGACCCGCAACATCTCGATGCAAAGGCAAACGGGAGAAGCGTCAGTCGGGCAAGCCAAGGCACCAGGGGTGCAATGATGTGGAGACTTCAGAGCAGTAAATTGCGTGAGGTCGGGATTCGTACACTCCAATCCATCGACGGCGCACGGTCCACGGCTCGGTGGTATAGGCCTTTGGAGCCCGAGCCAGAAGCGGATGATGACGACGACGAAGACGACGACCAGCCTCCGCCTCCTTATACAGCGGATGACCCTCGTGTTCCTGGTGAACAGCCGAAGATTACTACTCATCTGACACCGTTGACAAAGTCTCGGTCGTCGCGTAGTAGAGGAAGAGGTAGCACGGACGTTACTCCAGTAGACTCCGAAACCGCCAAGCGGCTTCAAGATTGAAGACAAAACCCTGGTTAGCAAACTTGAACTCGAGATCCTGAGATCTCTAATTTGAACCGCTATCTCTAACAGCATGGATATCACGTACATTATACTCTGAATTTGTGGCACTGTTTGACAGACATGATGGAAAGTTTGAGCTCGCCGCCCGAAACCAGCGTTCTGCAACGTACATATAGTCGCAATCGCCAAGCTAAGTCAGGATGGTGGATGATCGATGATCGGCACCAGATCAAAGCCCTGCGACATTGTACACACGCCTGCGTACGGTAACACACGGGGCCGGGCTCATGGTCGTAGAATGGACCCCGTGGCCGATTCCCAGCCTCATATTTGTTATCGAGTCTCTTTTATACCCTGACTTCGGTAGCGATATTTTTCTCCTCTATCGCTTAGATCGTTGTGCATAACTTCGTAGTATGATGTCTCGTTTCATTCCGAATACCGTCGCTTCTGTGGCAAATCCGCCGTTACTTGTCATCTTCATTGCGGATGAACAGACGGGCTGGTGCACGCAAGTAAGTACCACGATGGCCTGAATCTTCTCGAGGCTGAACTGGAATCATCATCTTCATGGTCTCACGCAGTACTCTGAGGAAGGCTACAATGTCATGCATGTTTCATACCCACCAATGGATGGGAACTCTTTCGCCAAGACCCTCTTGGAAGCAGTAGTGATATGCGAACAACAAAGCAAATCCGGGGACTGGGCCTTCCTATCATTCGGTATCGAAGACGATGACCTTAATACGCTTGTGCATTATTTCAAGCTCAATGGGCAAGGATTGAAGACTGCTATCCATTATTGTCCTAAGATCCTTAACGCAGAAAAGTTATTGCTGAAGGACGATAGTGGGAAACTCGTGTCGTACGTTGCTTCAGCGTACTATCTCAGCTCCAATCGCTTAATATCTGTGGATGCATTATCCCAGGACATTAGTTCATCTCTCTTGCACCCAAGATGAGCTCGCTGCGTCTCTTGTTACTGCTGTCGAAGCCGGAGAACATGTGCAGACGACCTTACAACCTCCGGTCACTGCACATAGTTACCCTCATGTTTCCGCTGACCCCCCTTTCCCCATTCAATATGAAGGCACCTGCGCTCGTTGTCGCTGGAGAGAAATCTTCCACAGATCCCTACACCCGCTCGGCTGTCAGCTTATCTTATAGCAGGACACTCGATTTACTGCGAAGGCACATCGGCCCTTACTATGAGTTGGAGAAACTCTGGGAGAAACACACGTACTATGTAAATTTGGCGATCTGCATTCATCTACTGTCGTCCATGTTGATGCCCTTGACAGGAATTCGCCGAGAGAGATTCACGCAGTAGGTACTGTATCATCGTATCTTGTAACAATTCTTACGCCGACACTTAGAGACTATGTCCACGATGGCAAGTGCAGAGAATACAGCTGCGAATTATTATGGTACTGAGAGCGCAAGCACAGGTTGCTACTCCCTACGTCAACCACATCTCGACCTTGACAGGAGGGGTTGGTTACGATGACCTCGCGCGCTTCTACAAGGTGAATCATCTTGACTCTCTTGAATGAGAACGATTGATACTTATCTATTTACGCAGTATCACTTTACACGGGAAAACGCATGTTGCTGATGATTGATCGACTGAAATTTCGTGCATCTGACTTTGCGCCATAGGTCACGCCTCCCGATACCGAACTTATAACGGTTTCACGCACAGGTACGTTCAATCATCCTGTGATTCAGCTAACCGTGAGGTCACGCTCTCTGCTTTAGTTGGAGCGGATCGAATCGTTGACGAGATGATCTTCAAATGCACGCACACAACCGTGAGTAGTTTTCGCTGGATTTCTGATCTTGTCTGAGCCCCGCCTTAGGAAATCGATTATTTTCTTCCCGGAATTAAACCAACAGGAAAGCCTCTCGAACTTGCCGTCGTAGGCATCGTGGCATTTCGAGGAGACAAACTGACCTTCGAGTAAGTCGCCAGGCTGAGCTTACTGCATCGTCTGTGACAAACATGACTTTTATATTTCAGACACATGTAAGTCACTATCATTACATCGCGATTTAGATGGACTTAGATTATGTTTCATGCAGCTATTGGGACCAGGCATCAGCATTAGTCCAGGTGAGGGGCAGGCTTTCGCTTCCTCGGTACGGTGCAGCTCATGACGGTCACAGCTCGGCCTACTTGAGCGAAGAGGACTTCCTGTGGCAGGAGTAGAGGTTGCTCGCAAAGTATTGGACCCATTCGGTGTCGAAAGCAACAAACTCATGGCGAAGTGGAAGGAAAGTGAGGGTCTGCCCATCTGAGGCCCCAATACTACGACTTCCTTTCTTGGTATTACACTGTAACAGTAGTGCGGGAGAATTGATTTGGCCGCGTGCGTGTCGCGCGCATGT
>JANHOG010000927.1:0-10733 GCA_027627325.1 Phlebia brevispora
GTAACGTGATCGTGATCGCGATTCACTGCAAGCGCTGAAGAACACGGAGTTTGACGCTCTGTGAAGATCATGTCGGCGCATCCAGCTCATGCGGACATTGAGTCATTGAGTTCAGAAGACGATTAATAAATGAAGGTACTGTAGTTGTCTCAGTGGTACAAAACCTGCTGCATCACAATCCTCTTCGCCTAAGACCGTCTGTCAACTGCTCTAAAATCTATTGAACATGCAGCAGAATATCTTTACTCAGTCCTTGAGTATTCACAGCGCAATTTGACAACTTAAAACGGTCTTCCGGAATCATTTGCAAGTGTGAAGCAAGCTTCATAC
This sequence comes from Phlebia brevispora, assembly GCA_027627325.1. Lineage (NCBI taxonomy): Eukaryota > Fungi > Basidiomycota > Agaricomycetes > Polyporales > Meruliaceae > Phlebicolorata > Phlebicolorata brevispora. The sequence goes on from JANHOG010000927.1 coordinate 331, forward strand.
AAGACTTTGCATGAGCTGCAGGATGCCATTTCTATGTCTTTCCAATTTCTATTCGCCTCCATTGGCATCCTTCGTGCTGTGAACTTTAGGGTAAGATGGAACAGCTGGTTAGACCTCGTGGTGAACTTGTAAGCGGAGTTAATACAGTGATCACCACAAATGCTGCACTTTGCATTACGGGCTCCGGTTACATCTCGGACTTGAAATTTCTGCAAAGACAGCTATACATTATATAGTACACTCTATGTACAGATTCTGAGTTCAAGGATACTTGTCTGCTGAATACGCCCGTGAGGGGCTCAAAATGAGCTGAGCCATCTATCTTTGATAGATATCGGAGTTTGTCTATAATCAACACCATTAGTTATATTTTCATTGCNCACTATCAGCTCTCCGAGCTATCTACCTTAGACCACCTTGCTCAGCCTATTTTTTAAAGGTGAACATCAAATGTGTGTATGGCTCTTCATCAGATACACTGCCTGCACAATGCAGCGTACTTTCAGTATCATTTACAATCTCTTTTCTCATTTTAGTATGTCAAGAAGTAAGATTCATTATAGTGCAATCCATCTGTAGTCAACACAAAATAGATACTAATCTTGCCACTTACTTACATATCAGCTGTTCAGAAACATACCAGTTGCAAAACATCATGGTGATAACTTGAAAACATACAAAGAACATGAATGTTCCTTGAAAGAATAAGATCTTGCTTCAAACAAAACTACTGAATTTATTNATGGATTTTTCCATATCATAAACACAAATTGTCTTTNAAAAAATGTAGCCTTACTGTGATCAAGACCGCTGCATATCTGTCCAGGTCGTGATATAACAATGGTATATTTACTCATTAGAAGAATGACATAGAGCTTTTTGTCCGCNATGTAACAGGTATTTCTATTCTCTTACATGAGGAGTGTTCANGATAATGGAAAAATAGGCATGTCCGAGCTGGAGTTCCTGCTTGAAGTCCTCTCTTTACCACTAGCAATAACAGTAGATTATCAAGTGTNGCATTTCGCTGATATAAACCCTCCTTCAATCACTTTTTGGTCAACTTCCTCTAACGCTTTATTTAATCACTCTCTCTTCTCCTCATCCTNAACCATATTTTCTGACTCAGTTTCATCACACCAATGTTTGGGATTTTCACCTAAGTCCTCAGCAGAAGCCTGAGCTGCTATTATTTAGTCCACCTCGGGCACCTGCCCTCTTGGAGGCATTTCATCTAAATCTGTTTTGATTTCACTCTCGGTTATGGCGATCATATTGATGAGAGGGATTTGGACAATTTGCTGCACTCTTAGCAAACAAATTACAGTCTACCTCTTGTCCTATTTTGGCTACCTNCGAGATAGCTTCCTTTGAAGCAGTTNAAGAGTCAACTGAGTGTGAGGACTTGAGCAAGGATATGATGGTACAGAGAACGACTGGCTAATCAGTGACAGTAGATGCAGGATGAGACATGACTCCAGTAAAGCCCATTCGGGGCCTTGCCTTTTTATTTCATATGGTGAGCACGGACTTTGTCTAAATAAATGGAATTGTACTCTGGTAATGTCGATAATTTGATGGAGCTATGCTGCTGAATCATGATTTGACAAAAGTCCGGCATTTATGTATGATATGCACACTACCTTGGGGCATTGTCTTGTAGTCTGGCAATGCCTATGTTTAACGACTGATGAAATTCTGATTTTTATGTGCCCCCTTCAAATGCGGGTGATATTAAATGCGGGTCCGATAATATCCAGTGATAGCTGCGATGGAGAAAGAATTCACGCATGATGCAGCATTGTAAACAACTTCAGATATAAGAGGAATGGTGAGAGTGCACTGCGCATTACAAGTTTTGACATATATCTTTCGCGACGTGTTGTGAACTGGAGGTTTCAAGACTGCATTATACAGCGATTGACGAGTGAAGTAAGGTCGGAGTTGTATGTGAACATTACCATTGGATTGCGAAGCGCCCATGCTCAAAGGTTGACCCACAGCCCTTTGCAATTCATTTAAAGACTTAATTCAAAGGTATGTTGGATATGACAACTGCACGAATAGGATATTGAGTCATAACAATAGCGACAGGCATTTATTGTACACTGAACTGAAAGATTGACAACACATTGTAAGTCAAATACATGCACCAAGTCATCAGTTTGGCTTTTGAACATTTTGAAATAGGTGATTATAATTCACTCTAAATTAGATGAGGATCTCCGACGTCAATATGCTACTTGTCAAAATTACATTGGCGATCCATAGTTGCTGATAAGTGCCAGCCGTATGAACAGACAAGCCATTGCATGTAGGGCGAGGAGTGAGAAATGCATCAGATGTGTAAGCAAGGATCACCATGTCTGAAGAGTACAAAAGTGCTTTACATGTACGCTCGGAGTTTGCGATATACTCTAATGACATATCCGATCGGACATAGATTATTCTGCATGGCACATAGATTGAACGGAATTCGTATATCACAATGAATGGGTTGGGTCTCCGGAGCACATTACGAAGCATCTCACTGAACCCCATACATGCAGCCGTTAAGTAACATCTCCATTTCTTATTGATACTCCAACTAAATCGGACCATCATACAAAGGTCAGCATGTACTGCTCAAGATGTTCGCAACAACTGGCATGCACACCTTGTGGCATATGTATGCATAACCTCATAATAAATTTTCNGGCACTATGCCTCATGACAGGCAATGTTGGGCCATATAATAGTGCAATTTATGTCATACTGTCATGGTACNTCACAGATACCGTTCCTCATGTTGCATGCAACAACATACACAGTATATTGAACCTGCTTAAATACAAATGTGGTAAAAAGAACAGATTTTCGCGGTATGCTCAAAAGGTGTGAATGAAGGGCGGAGTTCACAGGTACTGCGAGGATAGGTGGGTGAGGATGAGAGAATAGCATACACGAGGGCATGATCTCAGACGGGGTGACAAAACGAAAGCNCAGTGTTTTTACATGGATCTGATTCTCCACATCGTGCTTCTCATACATGTTCTCCTGCTCGTCTGTAATTTCCCCATCTGTACGGCCCTCATTGACTGGGGCCTTGGGATCTGTGCATGCAGTGATTGTGATCGGGATCAATCGAGGNCACTTTGAACAAGNGCAGTTCTGCCAAGAAGGATCTGCACGTNAATCTGGCTGCTCATGATGTCAGCNNTCCAGATAGCGGCCACTCAGATNGTCGTCCAGAACTCCGGTGTGTTAATTGAGCATTCAGACGCCAAAGATGACTCGATGTGCGGATCAGACTTCTCATGAGACTTCTAATGAAAAACGCGTGTAGTCCATGATGACNGCGAGCTGCTCATCAATCCTAGTCCCCTGAATCGCAATGCATACGCACAATCAGCGCACATTACACGAGGTCTTTTGTGTGGCAATCCATCTGACGATATCCGGAGTTTTGAATTCCTAGCGCAATTCTGTTTTCCGTATGGAGCGCCAAAGTGTGCATGCCGCGCTGATGAATTGAGGATTGATCTCGGGTCCTTCCACACGTTCTTGCATTAGTGCACAACGTGTTCCGGACGAAGGTCAGCAGATACCGTGCGGGCATCATTACATACCTCTTTGCTAACACGAACTCCGGCTGGATTTCCACACCAGCCATTGCAGGGTGCGGCTTTTGTACTGACCTAACCAAAAGCGGGCATTGGAGGCGTGTTAGCAGTGGGAACTCCGTGTCAGCGGTACTTCACATTCCCGCTGATTACACGTCCTCAACGCCTTTCTCTTACCCTCCTCTCTATCGTTCTCTCTCTTGACCGTCCTTCTATTCCTCTACAAGATATGGCGCCATCCTTCTCACTCTCTTGGCCTCCTCGCAAGCCTTGCAACGTACGTCGTAACATCTTGGCTCAGTGTCCGAACTAACGGAGTATGGCAGGCTACGGAGTTGATGGATCTCTCTGTCTTCTTGGGAGATAAAGCCAGGCGATGGCAGGAGCTCGAAGCACGCCGCAATGACAAAGACGAGGAGTGGGAGTTTACACGAAACCTGGAGATGGAGGCAGAGATCCAGCGCGATCTGAAGATGGAACGCCAGGCCATGTTGAAAGCAACGGCAAGGGGTGATTATCGCCGACAAGATGCCCACAGATCGAAGCTGAACTGTGAGCCAGTAGGGATGGATATGGTGAGACGGACAGGAGCGGGCGGTGCGAAGGCTGTTGAAAAGAGGGCGATGATGGACGGCAGGGGAGATCGGTCATCTGGAGGGATGGGGCAGTGGGGCAGATACTCCGGCGGTCGGCCCACCACTTTGTTGCCCTCGTCTACATCCACCCTGTCATCTCCGTCTTCACCCGGTACGTCGTCCCCACATTCTGTAGATATGTTGTACTCAGTGTCATTGTTTATCATTTCAGACACCACCAGTGAAAGGGCGCCCTGTTCGCGCTGCATGGACAGAGGACTGCTGTGCATCTACACCAACGGTGCCCGGTCAAAGGCTTGTCGTGAGTGCAGTCTAAAGAAGGTGAAATGCGGTGATGGCCCTGGACAGAGGCCACGGACAGAACGGCGAACTGGTCACGACGACAACAACAACAGTAACACTTGTCCGAGCCCTTCGAAGCGTGTCTGCCCCGCCGATGACGCTTTTCCAAGCCCTCCGAAGCGTGTCCGCTTCCAGGAGAATGTAAGCCACGGTAAAAACCAATCGCAGGCAATGGCCGTGATGTCTACGAAGGTGACACGTCTGCAGCAGGAGTTGGGGAAGGTGACGCAGACGGTGCAAAACTTGCAAGATAAGCATGAATTGATAGGAACCATCTTGCTTGCGTAGATATCCACCCCTCATCTCTCCTCGTCTTGTCGTAAAGCCATATTTCTTGTGGTGTATTTGTAGCCCATCTGTAAACGCCTTTGTTCAAGAATATGATGCAGTTTGCTCAGAATGACTGGGGTATGCTCCGGAGTTATATACCACCTTTCGAAGCTTCGGACCAAACGTTCCATAACTGAACAGAGCTTCGGCATTACGGAGGTGCATATTCCGAAGGCTACACATGTAGCACAATGAAGTCCGGCATCGGACACAAATGTTATCTAGGTTCACCCAGTCTTACTCGGACAAACAGCATTCCCACCCAGGAATGCATGCTGACAGTTCGGACCTGATCTCAATATACCTAGTGTAATGTACGCTAAAGACAGCCGGAGTCTAGCGCCACATTGGATCAGTCAGTCAGTGTCTTTGCATAGTGTACAGAACCCTTCGAACTTCAGTTTCTGCACACGCTACTGTGTGGATGCTAAGGGTAATGGAGTCGTCATCGAGCCCAGTAGCTGAGCCATGCACTTCAATGCAATCCATTTTGGGGTCCGGACCAGTCTATTGTAGGCTAGATATTGGTCATGAATACCAAAGGTGCACAGTATTCCAACAGAATTGGCATACACATGAAGCCATTGCTTTCAATGCTATCCAAGCTTCGATGACAGAGGCGGTCTCCAGATATTCGAGTAATCAAGTATCCATATTGTTTTGTATGTGTACAATTAACTGCACCACGTCTACAATATTAAAGTAGCGATGCATTTATTGAGAGTGGACACTGGTTCCTATAATGGTCATTCTGTTATGATACGAACCTCTAGCCTAACATTTTACAAGGCATTGCTTCTAAAATGTTAAAATATTGTATATTTTTAATAACACAAATCGTATGTAGCAGTAACACTCTCCATTCAGCTCAGAGTTCTTGAAAACAGCTCCGTAAACTTTTAACCATATGGACTACCATCCGTTTGAGTGCCCGGTATAGAATGTAAAACGGTTCTCTAACTCCGAATGGAATATTGTGAAAAGTGTAGAGAGAAAACATAATAGGAACTCCGCAGTGCTCTAAATAAACATGAATAATAGATGAAGGTGGTATGCGTCGCATGTCCGGTAAAAAGGTGGTTGACGTTGTGCAGGCATATATTGATGATGTGGAAGAATGTGTTTTGCAACCTGCGTGTCAAGAGATACACAGTATTTGTAACGAGGGTCTCATTATATTGCCATATTATTGCATACATTGTGTAACGGAATCTTTCCCATGACATCTTCAATCGTAATGATGTCCGCCGTGATCGCCTGCCATTCAGGATCGCTGGTTCAGCATGTATACATTCCTAGTGCGTGATATATATGCTCAGAATGGCTCATAAATCTGTGTTATATATGCTGACTTATATTATGCAGTGTCGACCATAATTGTATCAGTTTTCGATTTAGAGCTAAAGCCACCCATGTTAACACCGAAAGAAAGGTTTGAAGACTGAAGAACATAGTAATACAAGTACAAAGACCGGAGCATAGCAAGTACCATACGAGTCATACGAATCTGTACAATAAATGGACTATAATGAAGGCTATGATAGCGAGCAGAATCTGATAACATGGACGATATCAATTGGAAGAGAAGCGAAACTCATCACAGACATTACCTCAATTGTCCGTCATTTCTACCTCTCCATCGCGTTCATCGTCATCGTTCATCACTTCAGCTTCCTCATCGCCATCTGCCGCCCCTAGGTTTGTCATTCTCTTATTCTGTTTACCCTCCACAATCAGGTCCGTCTTCTCCGTAGACATTTGGCCGACGTGCATGCGTCGGCCAGGTCGTCTGAGCGGCAATACCACCTCCACCTTCTCGAAGCGTCTCTTCTTTCGCGGCGGACCTCCGGAACCTTCCCCGCGTCCCGTAGAATGGCCCAAGTAATCTTCCTCAAGCTTGGTGAGCCTGCGTGTGATAGCATTGAGGGGCGTTAGAAGGGCCACCTCAATGGCGTTCTTGAACTCCGCACGCGTGAGAGGAGTGTCGCCGTCGCTAGAAGGGCCAGAGGATTCGGGTGTCGCCTGTTTACGTTTGGTGACTCGAGGCTTGGAGCGGTCCTCTTGCTTTGGCTTGACAGGGCGAGGGCCGGGGCACTTGATTTTGGCATTGCGGCATGGCACGCACGCCGTCGAGCGTCCTGTTAAGATCCACGTACAGGGCTTTCCAGNAGNCCTGCATTTCGAGCAGACCACCGCGNCACTGGCGTCCTGAACGCCGAGGCTGCCTGTGNCGCTTGCACCGGTGCCNCGCAGGATGCGGCCGCCGTCGTTGGAATCATCGGCGTTGGGGGAGTGTGCGTGATGACGATCCTCGTTCTCGGTTTGGGCGACCGAAATTGGTGTGTCCGTACGCGATGCACGCTTGTTCCTGAGTGCGCGATAGTTCCGTTCGGACCGGGGCTCAAGAGCCGTCTGCTGCGATGCGCCAGAATCCTCGTCGCTGGCCCGCGTAATCTCTCCATCGTGCGATACACGTCGGCTGACATCGCATTCGGGCAGATCGCATTCCTGCGAGCTGTGCCGGTTCGCATCGTCGATTGCTTCANCCATGTGCTCTTGGTCGTCCGCTATGTTCGCGTTTTCGCGGCGTTCGATGTTCTCGCGAAGTTCGGGGGTAGGCGCAACTTCGCGTTCGTCGGCACCACGCCTGTCATTGGTGTTTGCAGTGCGCTGCACCTCCTCGGTCTCGGCGCCCTCCATCGGCGACACGCGAGGGGCAAGGTCCTGCAGCAATGTCAACAGCACTTATATTCAAATATAAGAAGTCGCTTACCTCGATCTCTGTCATTTTCGCGTGTTCGCTATCCATTTGCGCAGTAAGAGAGAGCACTGAGTGAATGTGAGGAAGAGTAATAGTTTGAGAGTGAGAGCCGTGAGCTCGGCGTTTAATGACTTTCAATGGGATCGCCGCGGCGATCGTTAGGCGCCTGGCGCTTAGTACGCGCTCAGTCCTTCACCGAAGGTGTTTCTGTTGACCTTGATCATGCAAAACTCCACAGGTGGCATAGAACAGAATGATAAGGGCATTTTAAGCAAGATTAATTAATTGGTATCACCTTTCAGGTCTCAGCAATACCTTGTTCGTTGTGTACATCAGACTAATGATGAAGAACATCTGAACTCCGTGGTAAATGTGCACTTCTGACCACTATTCCTATCTGAAAATGATGTCCTTATGTGGGCAAAAATTTGGATTTCATACATATTTGCACGTTGATGACTTCGTGCTGGGCAGGTATGTAAAGATGTGAAAAACCTACCGATTGACAAACTCCGTTTGCTAACTACAAAGTAAATATTGTCAGTAATGCTGGGGCACAAACCTCTGCACTCCGTAGTTCTGCATGAGGAGCTTTAATTATGATCTCTGGTGCAAAGTGGCTATCGAGGACTCGGATGCCCTATCTCGCGACATATAGATAATAATCACAGTCAACTCATACCGGACTTCCGTACTGACGCCCAATTCTTGCCTTATGGTACGAATGAACATCTGAGCGAATGTGAAGGCACATCTCAAATCCCATAGCACTTGGAATTTCTGCGGACCAATTCTCAGCAAAGCATTGGCTGTCAATGAAGTGAAAAGAGAAATGTCCGACGTCCCGTCTGATTGTGTACTAAGGCTCTGTCTTTTGACTTTTCTATCTCCAGACATGTTTCTGTCTGAGCATAATAGAAGTATCCTTGTCTCTTCACTGATGCCATACTCCGAGTATGTATTGGATCATGCTGCACTCGTAGAGACAGAGTGATCAATTCTCTCTACTTCGAATACCCATACAGGAGGTATGTCCCTTTGCTGATTTCCTACTCCGAGTATGTATTGGATCGTTCTCCTCTCTTTGAACGTGAAACCAGTAGTAATCAATTCTATCTACTCCAGATGTCTATATTTGTTCTCCGGCGCATTTCTAGCGCTGTAGTATATATCAAAAGTGTTGAACATGAGCTTGACTGGTTTCGAATGTCATTGACAATACAATATAGTATACCTTGATATGGGCAACAAGAATATGAGAGTCACACATAGTAATTCAATTGCATCTTCTTGTGATTCACAGTGCAATCATACCAGAGCTAGACTAGCTGCGATGCCTAAAATATGTATGGTGGACTGGTTACCACTTTGGCATTGTAAAAGTCTCCTCGGAGTTCTGTCGATAATGTCAAATATGCAACCTCTCTTTTCAACTCACACCGTCTCGTCTCCATCATGGCGTCGCACAAGATATAAAAGTCTCACTAAATACTGTGATGTTTCATAATTAACAGATGAGTATGTGTAGAGGTAGTCCTCCTGGTCCGAGCCTAGAATCAAAAAGGAGAGCTAGTATAATGAGTCGGCAATACGGCTGTTTTATGCACAAGTGAAGGCCAATCACCATTTAAAGCGTAGAATGGAGAGTATAGTGTCTCATAATGTCATATTGTCTGTCTAAGGTATTCAGCTGCCATTATCTGGTATGTTGATAGAAGCAAAGAAATGAACAGAATGTGTGAGAACCTTTGCAGATAATACTGAAAATGTATCTCTAGGTGATGATAGTGTATATGACTTCCATGTCCTGTATAAATTCAAGTCCGGAGGTAATTTCAGTCTTGACACTCGGACTACGATTTTACAAAGAAGGTGGTTTCATATCGATAGGAATACAGGCTAATTATTCTATGGGTGAGAACATCAATTGCCTCTTGAGGAACGTGTCTCCGGAGAAGAGATATTGGACAGCTCGACGATGTATTGAGATCATTGAAACTCTGAAAATAAGAAAATAAAGTTATGAGGGTCAATGTCCGTTGTCAAGCGGGGTTACATTGTTGACAAACTGGACGGTGAATTTGATAGTTCTCGCTTGTTTCTCTATCGGTGTATTTACAGATGTGATTGTTGCACTGACATACATGTTCAACTCACATGACACAGAGTGAGGTGCTGTATAGTAGCTGAAGTGCAGGAGGCATGTCCGAGGACGAGCAGCATGACTTTGATTGAATGGATTGCACAGCTCTGATCACTGTGTGAGACACACGAGACACATGTCCGAGAGGACACAGCCCAGTCTCTGGGGCATATATGTCAGACCACTGGGTCTGGGTGCCCCAGTGACTGCGTTGTGTTGCCTCGGACATGTGTCTCATGTGTCTCACACAGTGATCAGAGCTGTGCAATCCATTTAATCAAAGTCATGCTGCTCGTCCTCGGACATGCCTCCTGCACTTCAGCTACTATACAGCACCTCACTCTGTGTCATGTGAGTTGAACATGTATGTCAGTGCAACAATCACATCTGTAAATACACCGATAGAGAAACAAGCGAGAACTATCAAATTCACCGTCCAGTTTGTCAACAATGTAACCCCGCTTGACAACGGACATTGACCCTCATAACTTTATTTTCTTATTTTCAGAGTTTCAATGATCTCAATACATCGTCGAGCTGTCCAATATCTCTTCTCCGGAGACACGTTCCTCAAGAGGCAATTGATGTTCTCACCCATAGAATAATTAGCCTGTATTCCTATCGATATG
>JANHOG010000928.1:0-10733 GCA_027627325.1 Phlebia brevispora
TCGGCTCGTCGCCGTCCCTTCTTCTCAGCCCCAGACCGTGCTGCCCCTGGAGGAGTGGTACGAGCTCGCGCGCGAGTCCTTTGCAGAGCTCGGGACCGAGCAAGAAGACATACAGGCGGTCTTTTGCGATAACGCGAAGAGGGTGTACGGTTCGTAGAGCGCGCAGCGTTGAGCAGATGGGTAGATGGCGGTTTGTGTTTCTTGTGGACTGGTTGTGTCGTGACTTGACTCCTCCGGATACAAGTAGTTGGCTGATGTCTAGTGTCTGATTATCTGGATATTTATTCGTAAGCCATGTAGCGATATATATGTAAGAGGCATCCTGCAGTATCGCTGGATCTATATTACGTCGTTTGATACAACCTCTGTGATTGGACGAAAGCTGAGGCACCATTGTATGTTCTGAGGTCATAGCTAGCCTGTCAGATGTGGAGTTCAAACCGTGGCTCCTTCAGATGATGACGGTGCTTTGCGTGTTTGTGTTTTTTGTGGACTGATTGTGTCGTGGCTTCCCTCGGATACAATTAGTTGGCTGATGTTCCGGTTCCCCTCTGGACCGGTAATCTTATAGACGGTCTTTCGCCGAAAATGGAAATTAGCCCGTATTCCCGCCAAACGCACACCGCTGGTCCTCAGAATATCTGAGCTGTTCAGAAAATCTTGGGCAGCCATTTTTTCCGAATAACTATCTATAAAACCTGGGATGATGTAGGCATTGGGAGTTGAGTACTGCGACCATGAATGCTGGTTTTTTTACCCCGAATAACATGCCCCCGAGACCGATTTGCGTGTGGTCGCGACGCAACCGGCTGTGCTGTGACGGAGCTCCGATTCGAGTACTCTTACATGGCGAACTGGGCTTGCACAAGTTAGAATGCGATAACGAGGAAGACTACTTCTTCGTTTATGTGAGGATGACACAGCACGAATTGTTTCGCACGCAAGAAACTTTAGCAATGCTGTCGCGCCCACAAGTGTGGTCTACGCTACCCGGTGTCATAGCAACCTGTAGCAGAGGACGAAGAACTTGTTTTTCTGATATATACAGTACGATCCACGATTATGAAGAGAAAGAAAACATGGCACCCTTGCGTCGTGAGAACCTGAGGATCGGAGACCACGTTATAGTAGAAACTCATATCACAAGGCGATGGGAAACCGGTAGTAGGTACCGAGCAGAGTACACGTTGAAAAGAATCGCACGTGCTACAATATCCTAACGTAGACGGAGGTACGAGATATTCGTAGAATACAGATAACATACATAGCCGACCAGACAATGACCGCATCCATCCACACCAAACCCTGAGTGGCAACCCTGATAACCGTTATCACAGTCGGTCGTTCCACAAGGTACATAATGATCTGTTCAGGTTGAATTCTGCGAAGAAATTACAATGTAAAATGATAAGAGAATAATTTGTTAGTGAAACAAACTGGATTAAAAGAAATATAAAAAGCCCGGAAGAGTGCGTACGGAGTATGCTGGGGAGACCTTCGACAAAGAGCCACTCATGCATGAAAAATCGGGATTCCTCTTGCTAGAAGCATTACCTCCAAAGCAAATGTTTGCTTGGAACTGCAAAGGTTTCCTTTGCTTCGATGGGCACCACGCGAAGATTGTGCTGATTGGAACAGTGATGGACAAACACCTGCATCGGAATTGGCCATCCAAAGAAGCATTCTCAGTGACACTCCGTGTACGCGGCAACCAGTACTGTGAGGCACAAGCCCTGCTTCACGATTTAGCTGTACCGAAGACATGGCCATCAAGTACAGATCTGCAGGTATCATGTTCTCGGCGTGGTCAGGTAAGCATACTTTATTGAATGAGTATATGATACTCACAGCTCCCAGAATACCTTCGATGATGTATACGATGCGAGTAAACAATACACCGATAAATGGAATTTACCCAAGCTTGATCCTGGTACGGTCGAAACAGGTGACGTGGTGGTAGTTGAAAGCCGTGTATGTCGCGCACCGAAATTTGGTCAGGTTTTCAGTACACGGTACCACTTGGTTCAGATCGGTGTAATCGAGAAATCGAAAGGCGAAAATAGGGCTATGAATTAGAAAAGTAGCTTAGTTACGTAGATTAGAGTAATGCAGAAAATTGCTAATATAGTCAATCGAGGGCATACCATCATACACCCAGAGAAAGCTCTGTCCTCCAATCCTGTAGACTAACCCTGAGAGCCTGTTCTGCGTCAATACCCCACGGAATACACTCTGTAAGCAGTGGTAGCGCACCAACACCGACGTGTCTGTAACCATACTCAATAAGCGAAGGATCGGATTGCAAGATTCGCAGTTGTCGGAGATACGGGAGATCCAGTTTTCGTCGAGTAAGCCGATTCCAGGGAAGCAAACCGAGAAAGTGGGAAAGTGAATCTGCGTCCCAATAGGTGTACCGAATCAGAATCGTCAAATGAGTCACTGTCACAGGCACTCTGTCAAACAGCATAGCCATTACATCTGCGTGACTGGACACGCGAAACAGAGAAGGATACCAAGTGTAACTCATACCAATGGAAAGCGACAGTTGAAGGTCGGTCAAGTTGCACAAATCGATGAACGAGAGTATTTGCCAAACTGCTATATCAACTATGAGATGTGAGCAAAGAGTATCACGAGAACCAGAATAAAATTCACCATCCCAGTTAGCGTATACACCTAGGTGCATTGTAGTTATGGTGTCCTTATTATCTTGAAGTACATACACCAGCGCAGGAAGCGCGTCATCAGAAAGGTTTAACCAGGTCAAATCTTTTACTCCAGTACAACGGGGCATCTTTAAATGCAAGTTTGACTCAGATACGACCGCTGGGTTGAAATCGTACCGCAGACATTGTACGGCGACGGTATGAGCAAATCTATCCGAAGACCAACTACTGGGAACAGTGAGCAAGGAGAACACCACATAAGCATGAAAACACGAACATGATATCCTCGATCGTCAAACTATCAAGAGCAGGAAAAAGCTCCAATAACGTCAGGGGGTCGTCGTCGACATATGCATCCAGGTTTCGGAGAGATAAGTGACGAACCTTGTGGAGGTCACCACTGGTAACACACACATGCTGTTCCTCTGTCGGTCTGTAAGGATTGTCATCACGTATCGTATCTAGGATAATACAGTCTATCAGCGTGCAACGACTTATACTCAAAGAGCAGAGGTTCGGCAACACCTCAATCATGCGCAACAAGGAACATATGTCAATTAGACCACATAGTTCGTTGATCCCCACCTGGTCGCTAGTCGCCAAGACTAAGTGATTAACAAATTGCTGACTATCAACAAGCAATATCAGCATAGCAAGCAAGTCAAAGAAATTATCGCGTGCCCAATGAACACTGTATGTGAGACGCGACCATGCCATCAGGTTTGCGATATTGAAAAGTCTGTGACATGTCCTAGCAACGCGATGTAAATCCTTGGTTGTCAGACCAGACGATAATATTTTGGCGAGCAATTCATCGGGGAGTCTGAGAAGACTAGAAGGCATGATTGACGGGTGGTCGACAATGCCAAGGACCAGAACCCGCTTTATACTCGATTGCCGACCCAAGACGGCGGCAGCACACGTGGCTGTCATCCACGCCACAATGCCAGGCGCCTGCACTAACTCGTCCAACCTGGAACATACCATACCGTTCAGATTATGCAGTAAGTTCACAACATGACGAATTGAGTTGTTGCATTTTGGCTAAACACATATATATAGAGTAGAACTGAATGAGCGGCAAATCTACCCACTCAACCCACAGCTGCAATGACTGCCCGCGACGAACAAGATTGTGCTTTCCATACCGAGGATGACACCTTTGAGTTGAGCGGTGGAGGTAGAAAAGCACTTATAACCGTTAACAAACTTACCCAGTACCCAGTGCACTACGGGAGCTTACACAGATTGAATCTGGCTGATCGATTACCACTGGTAAATGTACAGTGTGTTTGTGATAGCAGAAACGCCGCCTCACCATATGAGCTCAGTTCGCTTCTACCCTACGCTCTGTTAATCTCGATAGCCAGTAAACCACAGTTGAGATATGTTGCGAAACTGCACAACATTAATTTAGTGCGACTACACTGCCCAATAGCAGAAATCCGAGAGGAGATGGCCTGTCATCAGTGCAATGAAGACTGCGATGTTACTGTTGCTGTCTTCGCGAGGCCGTCATTCCAGGCTAACAGTCCCTTTATGGTTACCTGGAAAGCGGACACACAGATAAAAAGTGGTGTAGATATGGGATCACAAACGAGACCAGAGAAATCAGAGACCTCCAGTGTGAACGAGCATGGACATCACTTTCCCCCGAAACCACATAGCGTCCGAGCTCTCAGTGAAATTGTCGGTGCTTGGGTGGATGCAATTGCGGCCGAAAATGTTGTCGACATTCCATGTGGAGTGTGTGCACGAGGTATACCAGTCGCAGAAACCGAACAAGTGAACCTGGATGATCCTATGCTGACGCTGTTATACGAACACAGTGAGAGAGCCACAGCAGGCAGAATTACGCAGAAAGATGGACCGAAGATACTCTACGAACCTTCCATCAAGCAAACGCCAAACGGCAAAGAAGCCACAGTATGCAAAACCTGCTACAATTCGCTCAGTAAACACAAAGAAATTCCGCGTATGGCACAAGTGAACGGACTGTGGCTCGGAGAGGTACCAGACGAGCTCCGAAATTTGAATTTTGTTGAAAAATTGGTTATTGCACGATACAGACATAATGTTTGCACGGCGGAAATTCGCAAAGGCCCGACAAGGAAAAAGATGAAAGCAAATGCGGTTGTTTTCGCGCAACCGATTGCCAAATTAACAACAAAATTACCCCGTCCTCGAGAGGAATTGGATGAATGTTTAGTGATTCTCTTCACGGGTTCGACGGATCCTACCAAGGAGGATTTTAGACGAACCCCGTTTTTGATTCGGCGAGATGCAGTCTGGAACGCACTGATTTGGCTAACACGAAATCATAAGGACTATAAGGACGTCGAACTATCTTATAAGAACTTAATGACTTACCCAGAGGACGAACCGCCAGTTGCTGTCTTTTACAGTCCGGGTAGCGGCGAAGAACCAGTTCAAGCGCGATCTGTATTCGACCATGAGGTCGAAAAAGGTGTCTCTGAGAGCCCTTGCCCATTCGCAGTGCACGGTATGACTGTGGACGAATATGTGAGCATGGAGATTGATAGACTTAGAGCCATAGCCACACAACACCTGAGGCTGGGGAAAGGCGTACTGGCTTACGGGTCTGCTGGAACTCCAGAATCGATATATGAAAATCCACAATTATACCCGGGACTATTCCCATGGCTGTTCCCGTACGGGTTAGGTGGCTTTGAGAACGAATTACAAATGAGGAGCATACCGAAGAAAACGCACATAAAATGCCTATTGGCCCGGTTTGACCGTCGGTTCCAATGCGATGAGTACTTTCCATATCTTATATTTAATCAGCAGCAAATAGCAGATTTGTCATGGGGAGGATATGCGTTGATTTACAAAAGCAACTTTAGAAATGTGACGGAAAAGATCTTGGAAATACTGATAGATGCGCTGACGAGCCTCCTGGAACGCGCGAAACTGACGTCCATCTTGCGGCCGGAAAATGAGGCGGAAAAGTGTTGCATGGAAGTCGTACATTTGCTGGACTTTGTCGCTGGTAAGGTCCCAGTCTCAAATACACAGAAGAAATATCAGCGCAATGAGATTCGGGGTCTGATGTACGAGAAAGGCTTACCACTCTGGTTCTTCACGTTCGCCCCAGCAGAGCACATGAACAGTATTGCTCTCGTTATGAACGGTTTGATGAACGAGGATGAATATCAGAAAATGATCATCCCCATGGAATCTGATCGTCTTCGAAGTATCGCAGACAACCCGGTAGCCTGTGCGAAGTTCTTCCACTTCCTTGTCAAGACATTTCTATGCGTAGTCTTGCGTGTGAGCGAAGAAAGGACTGGTTTATTTGGGAAAACAAGTGCTTACTACGGTACGGTGGAGAGTCAAGGGAGATTGACCCTCCACCTGCACCTCCTAATTTGGATCGAGAACGCACTAACACTGCAGCAAATCCATGACAAACTATTGGCAAACGAAACAGAGTTTCGAGAACAGCTGACCGCGTGGTTAGAGTCATGTCACCAAGGAGAATTTTCCACTGGGTCTATGAAGGATATTTATGCACGGCGTGTAGCGAGAAGTGAATGTCCTCCTGTTGATCCCATAGAGGACATAGAAAACCTGGAAGAAGATGAGCAGGATGAGCAAAACCCTGTCTTACGAAAGCCGAGACATCCAGGATATTCAAAGGACCAGGAAGAACTCACAGAATGGTTCAATAGTGTCCGTGCCGAGACAGATGATATCGCTCTGCGGTGCAATAGACATATCCATCACAAAGATCCTCGGCAAGACAGCTGCCGAAAAGGACCGTTGAAACGATGTCGAGCACGATTTCCTCAACCGATCTGCCCTCAGACAGTCGTGGAAGAGGGTACAGGAGCAGTATTCCTAAAAAAGAATGAAAGTTGAATTAACTTCTACAATGTCATTGCCACATACCTTTTACGGTGCAACACAGATATCACATGCCTACTATCAGGTACGCAGGCCAAAGCCGTGATTGCATACATCACGGACTATGTTACAAAATCACCTTTAAAGACCTACTCCATTTTCGAGACCGTGAAAAATGTGCTTGAATCTCGGTCTACAGTTCTCGCTGAGGCTCCGAGCCGCAGTGCTGCAGCGAAAAAACTGATCTGCAAAATTGTAAATGGCCTAACAGCCCGTATGGAGATAGGAGGACCGATGTTATGTACACACTTGTTAGGATATCCGGACCACTACACTGGGCATCGCTTTAAGGTGTGCTCATGGGTTTCGTATGTCGGAAGAGTTAGACGTGCGTGGCACACTGACGATGAAATGAGCGATGATGAGCCAAGCGACGCAACTGAACACGAAGAGCACGTAGTCTTGCAACGATCGAAAGATGGAAACCTAGTTGGGGTTTCAAAGCTCAATGACTACGTTTATCGACCGGTAGATATGGAGAACATGTCGTTACACGAATTCTTGTGCTGTACGAATGTCGAAAAAATGACTCCAGAAACTCGGAAACAAATTGAATCGGCACGTACCGTCCATTTTTCCGGTGTACCGATTATCCGTGAATACTTGGATGGTGACCATATAGAAGGCGAAGAAGACCCGGAAAATGAAGACGATCATAGCGATTATCGGCGGCCGTACCCCTTCACCTCGGATCACCACAACCACGAGACCCATGCAGTATTTTTTGTGAAAGGGGGAAAGCGATATGTTCTTAATTTTATTGGTGGGACGTTGCCTCGTCCAGACAAGGGAGACCGAGAGGAGTATTGTATGACGATGTTGACACTATTTTGCCCCTCCGGATGGAGAAGTGGGCTTGAACTCAAGCAGCAAGACGAATCCTGGGAAGATGCTTTCACCAAAACAGATTTTAGCGTGGACAGCAGGAGATTAATGCGAAATATGCACCTTTTATACGAGTGTCAGGATGCGCGAGATGATTACGCCAGCTTACGCAAGGCAGAGGAGCGGGCTGAATTATTTGGTCAGTACTTCTCATTAGATATCGTGCAAACTGCATATCTCCAACCCGATGGTACGTCTTACGAAAGTACTCGAATAGAACAAGAACTCTTACAACTGGTTGAGCAGAGCAGCGAGATCATCGGTCGGGAAACAGCATCAGTTCACAATAAAATGCGTGAGATGCAGGAGTTCATGGGACGAATTGAAGTGCTCACTTTGAAGGAGAGTACGCCGCCCGAAGATACGCAGAGAACTGACATATTCTCGTCTACGCTTACCGCGACAGAATGGAAGCACATCCTACAAACGACAAAAGAGGATGAGCTGGCATCGAGAGCACCGTGCGACTTTGACACTGCCAATCGACTAAACAATCGGTATCGAGATGTGGTGAGATACCAGGATAACGAAGTCAGAGTGACGACAGCCGAAGAGCTATTTCGTGAATATACAGACATGGTACGACCAATTGCTCCACACACCATGAATTTCGATCTACGGGATCAGATATCACGGATTATTGATGAGTTTTCTCTGAACGCAGAGCAAACCCGAGCATTCACCATAATTGACCTACAGCTGAGCGGCGATCACCTTACGCCGTTGAAAATGTACTTGGGAGGTATGGAAGGAACAGGAAAATCACAGGTGATTAAAGCTGTTACGGCATTTCTCAAACACAGAAACGAACAGCATAGAATGGAACTGTGCACACCAACTGGAGCCGCAGCATCAATCATAGGCGGTTCGACCTATCACTCGGTGCTCGGATTTTCTAGAGATGATGGTGGAGCATCTGTGACAAAACTATCCAAGGTCAGAGGCCGATTAGCACGAGTCGACATAGTATTCATCGATGAAGTATCGATGCTTTCCTGCCTCGCACTGTATAAGATCAGCGAACAGATGAGCAACGCATTCGACAACCCAACAGAAGCGTTTGGCAGGAAAAGCGTGGTCTTGTGCGGCGATTTCGGACAACTACCACCGCCCGGTATAGGACAATCACCTCTATACAGCAATACGGTCGGAAACAGCTCGAGTGCATTGACTCTACAGGGACAACGAAAAGCTCTTGATAAAGCAGTTTGGCACATGTTCGATACACACGTACTTCTTCGTGATAACATGCGGCAGAAAGGCATCTCACCTGCTGACCAAAGGTACCGCCGGTTGTTGGCTCACGTGAGATTAAAATCGTGTGATGATGAAGACATGGACCTTTTGGATGCCATTACGCTGCGAAATGATGAGCAACGGCTGAACGGATTAGACTCGAAATTCAAATATGTTTCAATTATCACTGCGTGGAATGCTCACCGCGACGCTATCAATGCATATTCTATCCCGCGATTTGCCACGGAGCATCAAATGCAAATCCAGCCGTTTTACAGCCTCGACAAATTATGCCTACCGAAAGAATCTGTCGGTCTTCGAGAGGCATTAGGGCAACAAATAAATTCTTCTTTAGTTGCAGCTATCGACGGACGAATGCTGGAAAGACTGAGAGACCTATTGTGGAGATTACCACCATGTCTGACGGAACACCTGCCCGGAGTACTTAACTTGTGTGTAGGAATGCCGGTTATGTTAAAATCAAATGAAGCCACTGAACTCGGTGCCACTAATGGCGCGAAAGGTCGAGTATATGGGTGGGACTGCGAAACCCTGCCGGATGGCAAGAAAACATTACAAACGTTGTTTATGCAGCTAACTAATCCGCCACGCACCATAAGGATTGGTTCACTGCCGGAAAACGTGATTCCCATCAGTACAACTAGCACAAAGATTCGATGTACGCTACCTGACGATAGCGCAACCTGGATTACGAGACGACAGGTCCCCATTCTACCGAATTTCGCTATGACAGATTTCGCTGCGCAGGGGCGTACCAGACCGATCAACCCGGTCGACATACGGAAATGCAAGAGCCACCAGGCCATATATACCTGTTTGTCTAGGAGTGCGTCCATATCTGCGACAACCATCATGGCCCCGTTTGACAAGAGAAGACTCGTGGGCGGGCCTTCCACGGATTTGAAACGAGAGCTCCGCGAATTGGAGATCATGGACGACATAACCACCCGAAGAATAGCAGGTACGTTGCCGGCATCCATATGCAGCCCTACTCGAGCAGAATATATACAATCATACCAAAAAACATTCGGCATCTTTCACATACCAGCGCGTGTGGAACCTGCGTTGAGATGGGACCAAGAGGATGAACACACATTGAGGTGTCACAGGACGGCCGATAGATGGGAAAACCTATCCGCGCGTCGCAAACGAACTGGTCAGTTGAAGCGAAAATCGGGTGATAGTAACGCGGAGCATTCTAAAAAGAGATTCCCATTGGTGAGTCTCAAGAATATGTCCTCTGAATGCCCAACGGGTACACGTCGACCGATCGGATTACCATGGGACGAGACCAATTGGAGTTGTGCATACGACGCGGTACTCACCATCCTATATAACGGGCAACGAGACTATGGCATGTTAGACCAAGTCAGGTTGAGCGGTGAGTCCGTTGACGATATACTCATGTTCAACCTCCAGAAACTGCGCGAAAAACAAATCATGCTGAATACCATCAGAGATGCTATTCGAACATGATTACACAACGAGAACCCCGACCATTTCCCCGTTGGGCATTGCATGACAGCTATAGACTTGGTATTCGATGCAATTGTGCATCCATCGTTAGTAGCTGCACCGCCAATTACTACGTGCAACCGGTGCAGAGCAATTCAGTCCCGGCAACTTCGTAAATTACAATCCCCTAAGACGTAGTCTTAGAGATCGTCTCCAATTCAGAGTGGGACATTGAGGGTTTTTCTACTCACTGAGATTTTTTTCCCCAATGCGTGGGAATATTCTATAAGGTGTGGGAATTTTATTTGTTACTTTCATACTAATCTTATAAGAAAGATAACAATTTGCCATCAGACGCGAGTCGCGTCGACTTCAATCGACTTCAAATGCATTATTATTGAATGCTTCAAATCTTGTGTGATTTTTTGAGCCTTCCACTTTATGTTTTTCTTTCATTTTTTTTTGACAAACCTGTTTTCCTACTCTCCATTATGCTCCTCCTAACATTTAATTAGTGAAAATGCTTTATAAAAGTGGGTT
>JANHOG010000929.1:0-10719 GCA_027627325.1 Phlebia brevispora
ACTTTACCGCGACCATGGTCAGTCTTACTATGCAGACCTTGTGCTTAACTACGCAGCGTTTGTTGACAATGATATTTGYAGGCCGCACAAATATCTACCTCGACGTCCGAGCTACGTGACATTACGAAAATGGAGCGGATTGGTACGTGCTGCAACGACCTGAGGGCGATGTTGATTTAAATTCATTATTGTTCATTTAAAGGTGCACATTCACACATCCGCGGACTGGGCTTGGACGACCGGTTAGAGCCTCGCGCAAACTCTCAAGGTATGGTAGGCCAGCCAAAGGCCCGTAAAGCGGCGGGGATGATCTTGAAGATGGTGCAGGAGGGGCGGATTGCAGGGCGCGCCATGCTCTTCGCAGGCCCGCCGTCCACCGGAAAGACCGCAATTGCCATCGGTAAGTGTACTGTTTTCTATTTTTTTCCGTACGTTCCCTAACACTCTGCCGCCCTCTACAGGCATGGCGCAAACACTGGGTCCTGATGTCCCATTCACCATGATTGCGGCGAGCGAAGTCTTCTCGCTCTCCATGTCCAAAACAGAGGCTTTGACTCAAGCTTTCAGAAGGAGTATTGGTGTGCGCATCAAAGAGGAAACGGAAGTTATTGAAGGAGAAGTCGTGGAGATGCAGATTGACAGAAGTCTGACTGGGGTACGCCGCACATGGAGGATTGTTGTATGCTTCTCATACTCATGCTGCCGACGTTTACAGGCGACAAAAACTGGGAAACTCACCATCAAAACGACGGACATGGAGACCATCTATGATCTGGGAACAAAGATGATTGACGCATTAGCCAAAGAGAAGGTCACGGCAGGCGATGTCATCTCCATCGATAAAACTTCAGGGAAAGTTTCAAAACTTGGCCGGTCGTTTGCACGGTCAAGAGATTATGATGCCATGGGCGCAGACGTATGTTTTCAATTTGTAGTGCTGATCGCTATCCTAACGAAGCTTGCAGACAAAATTTGTGCAATGCCCAGAAGGCGAGATCCAGAAGCGGAAAGAGGTTGTACATACGGTCTCGCTACATGAGATTGATGTCATCAACAGCAGAACCCAGGGATTCCTCGCCTTATTCGCAGGAGATACTGGCGAAATCAAGCCCGAATTGCGCAACCAGATCAACAGCAAGGTGGCCGAGTGGAGAGAGGAAGGCAAGGCTGAGATTATACCCGGCGTAAGCGTCGCGGAACGTATATGTCATCTGCGTGGGTTGACGCTCTTCCTTAGGTGTTATTTATCGACGAAGTACATATGCTTGACATCGAATGCTTCTCCTTCCTCAACCGTGCACTTGAAGGCGAGCTTGCGCCACTCGTTATTATGGCCTCGAATCGTGGCATGGCGAGGATACGCGGGACTAAATTCCGCAGTCCTCACGGCCTACCCGTCGATCTTCTGGACCGTGTGCTCATTGTCAGCACACGGCCATACGAAGAGGAAGACATAGCGCAAATCATCAAGATCAGGTCGGTGTCATACGTTGTCGCGATGGCATGTATTGACCTTCAGTTTCGTGTAGATGCGAAGAGGAAGATGTAACTCTCACCGACGACGCGCTCACCGTCCTCACCAACATGGCCCGCGACACTACCCTCCGGTACGCGCTCAACATGATCTCAACCGCGCAGATCCTCGCCCGGAAACGCAAGGTTGACAAAGTAGACGTGGAGGACCTCCGCCGGAGTTACGCGTACTTCTTCGACGAAAAGCGAAGTGTTGAGTGGCTGAAAGAGCAGCAAGGTTCGCTCGTATTCGAAGAGATAGGCGGAGAAGAAGAGAGAGACGCTATGGACCTAAGTTGAGCACTACCGAGTTCCATCTGCTACTATCGCCGAGGCTGCACCGCGGCGGTTCCGCTTTGTATTCGTGCGTACCATGCTAGGCCCTGCCGCCGTCCCTCCATGATACGTGCTGACGGGATTTTGCGAAGTTATATTGTTATCTTGCCTAGATCGTTCCTGCAATGAATGCTGTTGTATATCTTGGTGTCGAGATGTGTCTGCACGCGATCTATCAGAATGCCCATTGGCTTGGGCCTACCAGTGTCTCGTTTTTTCGCCGCGAATGCTACGCCCGGATCCTTTTGCCTAACAGGCAGGCTAACTCTGGTGTGGAAATGGAGCGGCGTGAAGCATTCAGTGCGCGGCAGGCATGGGTAAAACCACTCAGTGATACGGTGCTCACCGTTTTCAGCTGTATAGATGTATTCTCGATAGCACTCACCACTACAATACCGGTTCCACGTCTAACGGCGCGGAGCGATCGACAAGTGAGTACAAGACCACGTATTTGATATTCCCAATACGGTTGTTTTCTCCCTCGTCAGGGTGCTCGGCGATACGCATTTTTCAGGGCGACCTCTTCACGCAATCTCGGACGTCCTATCTCTGACACAGAACTCCTGCGGCGGCCGTTCATGCTGCTCGGCGGTCCCGTGTGCAAGCGAAGAGGCAGGCAAGAAGTCAGCGGTGCGCCTTGGCCCACATGATCTGGGGAGGATGGTCAAAACGAACTGACGACCACCGCTCAAACAGGGCTTTTATGTCCCACCATCGCCAGATCGCATCTTCGTGCGTCACTGCTTTGGACGCCATGGAGCCTTCCGCAGGTACCGCTTCCAATCTTCCCCGCAGGCCGCCCAGTGCACATGCCTATTGCGGGCAGCGTCCATGGGAACATCTTCCTCGACATAGGCACAACACCACATCCACTGCCGTGGGTGGGGCCCCGGCATCCAGAGGCATGGGACCCAGGAGGGCGACAGGTTTCGCCGCGCAACGTAATTGCAAGGCTAAACGTCGCTGATCGCCCTGACGTGCAGTGCGTTTCGACGTCCTCAGCGAGGTCGCGACGAGGATTACCCACCGTCTCGCTTGCCTCCGCTCGCTCTCTCCTGGTCGCGATATGTCACGCGAGTGTCTATGCGTGCTTCTCTCCGTTCAGTCCTGGTCGGCATGTCCGGTGCGCTTGTTGTTCGCCGCACTCCGATGCAAGCGTAGCGCATGCTCCCTCCTACTGTGGTTCTGTGATACTGCTGCTCTTGCGTATAGATGCATCACTCCGGTCAGGCAGAGGACTTTTGGCTTCTTTAATTTCAACATAATTGCGCGGAAGATGAATCTGCTCCGCCCCAAGTCGGCCCGTGCACTGCTTAACATATAATACAGAGAATGGTGTATGAGCATCCCAAGTTCCGCAGACTACCCGAATCTCAACCATAGTATTATCCGAGCACATCGCTGCCCTCTATGGTGAGTCTCCTCGCCCCTGTGCTGTTTGTGTTGTTGACGTACCTGCACTTCATCAATAATTAAAAGAACTTCGCCAACAACCTGGACGTAAAGGATCAACGGTACTCCGTTAAGACGACAATGCGCTCGAAGCTCACTTCTGCATTCAAATCGGTGAAGGAGCCCGCTACACATGTAATGATTCGTATCGCTGATTAACATCTGACTTCCTTGCTTAGCGGCGTCGAACGGACTTCGCGAACGGAGAACTGATTCAGCCAACTTCCCTCGAATCGGAGTGCAGTACACTGGTGCGTCTATACATACTACAGGTGCTTCTCAGCGATTTACGTGAGGGACACAGGTCGACTTCGGAGATGATTATGTTGTGGCAGACCAGGACTATGGCGAGACCGAGGTGCGCACATTCGAAGACGTCTCTCCACGAGGTGCTCATACTGAGAGATGACAGGACGAGATAGACGACGCCACAATTCTGACTGCTGAGAATAGCGCGTGGTGCCGTGCTGCCAGAGCACATGTTCTCCGAAGCCGTCCTGTCTTCCGTCCCGCTGCCCCCAAATACAAGTCCCTGGTTGAAAACCATGCTCAGGTGCGTCGTCTACATCTTCATTTGCTTCGACCTCCATTCAACGTCCCATGACAATAGATGCTGGACGACGAGGATATGTGTTGGAATGCACCTAAACCCAACAAATCTTCAGTTCCTGCACGATTCTTCCATGCAGTGGCTGGACAGTGACTGCTTCCCGGGGATGACAATACTTATCTGCCCTCCACTAAATGTACTTGATTGCTATGATGTTTCTGTATACTAGTACGGGGTGCTGCATATTCTACAATAAAACTACCTTTGGAATACAGGAGTCATGCATGCGGTCTAATTGCTACTATACTTCCGGCACTTGTCGTCGTGACTTCAACAGTCGATAAGCTAATTCATGGCTATCGAACTCAAGGAGCCAGGATCTCTTCCTTCCACCCATCTCCACTGTCCGTCCTCGTGAAGAGCGTGCGCCTGTTCGGCTTCTCTCCCAACTGAACCCAGTCGATCTTCGTCGGCTCGATGAGCAGCATCGCAAAATTCGCAAGAGCATCATGCCATTTCTTCTTGTCCTCTTCTGTCTTCGCTTCCTCCAGGGTCGGCACCTCGCGGCTCCACCCTTTCGGCACGTCGTACGAGGCAATGACACTGCCAGGTGCGACAGGCCTGTACCACGTCGCCTTCATAGCGGGGCGCATCGCGTCAAAGATCTCCCTTCGTTTCTGCTCGAAATCGAATTCGTTGCTGCCAGAAGTCGAGTCCGAGTTTGTTTCGCCTGAGGAGGTAAGAGTTGAGAGAATAGCACTTTTTTCGATGTGTGAAAATGCTGTAGAGTACTGTGGATGGTCGGGACCAGGAATTATGAAAGCGCGACCAGAGATGCGGAATTGGTCCATTGATCCCTCCATCCACCAAGCGATCTCGACTGCCGTATTGAAGAGCATTTGCTCCGCCTTGGGAGATCGCACATCGGTAGAGGTGATGAGTAGGGGGACGTGTGCTGCATCTCTCGGTGTAACAAATCCACGATGGATCTGAGTACGAACATGAGGTATGTTCTGCGAGTCAATGGTAGCGACTTGGTATGCTAGCAACCAACAGAGCGATTGATAGCTGCAATTTAGTATGGCTATTTCTACGGTGATTGACTTGAGGAAAGTACATACCTACCTTGCCCTTGTTCTCAGGAACGCTGAGAGCAGTAGTGATGGCGTTCAACCAGCGTGGCACAGACATGACCAGTGCTAAGTGCTTCTCCTGCTATGCGTATCAACTTGCAACAGAAGGGCCTGAACTAAGGTCTTATTCGACAGGACGATAGTCTGGCTTAAGCAGAGATGTGATAGAGCTATCACGGTGCGCACACCTCCACGACATTGCGACTTCCTCACGGGCCGCCCCAGCCTCGAAAAGGCGCGCTT
The DNA here is from genome assembly GCA_027627325.1 of Phlebia brevispora. Lineage (NCBI taxonomy): Eukaryota > Fungi > Basidiomycota > Agaricomycetes > Polyporales > Meruliaceae > Phlebicolorata > Phlebicolorata brevispora. Next base: position 5,227 of record JANHOG010000929.1, read on the forward strand.
CAGTAAATAGCAGCAAATAACGCGAGGTACGCGTCAGCCGCCCTTGAACATCTACTACCATCTTCATCGTGCCCGATAACTGCCAGCACCAACAGTCTGCAGCTGGACTGCATAAATTGCCACATGGTGATTGAGTATAACACGAAAATCTTTCTAGATCCGCCACCTTTCGCATACACTGCTACAAGTTCCGTGTGCCAGTGCCACTAGTACTCCGGGCGTGACCGTAAGTGTATTTTCTGCTTATGTTGGTTCTGCGGTTCTGAATTTCCTCTGCATGTGATAGGACAGGTGTGGAGTGATAAAGGCCTACGTCCGTGATCTTGAGACTAAACACGAACATCCCGAGAGGAGCATCACGATAATGACACTTCGTTCATGCCACTATCTCCCGGCTACGTTCGCGCTTAGTCTAATACTGAGGTGCAAGCGGGTTCGAGAAAGTGAAGGTATGATTGCAACCAGCTCATCACCTGAAACAACAGATTCCTGTTTCGAGTCTCCGGACCTGAGCCTGAAAGCGGTCAGAGTGTAGCTCATACAGGCATCTCAATGGGACACCAAGTTTCTTGGCATGTACTTCTCATCAAGGACCCAAGCGCGATGCTACTAAATTTTCCCGCTTTCGGTTTGCGAATCTCATGAGGAAGTTTTCAAGGACATGGCACGTGCACATTCTGGTGCTCTATGACGCCTGTGTGCTGTTAAATGGACACAGCAGCTCGACTCGGGATACGTCAAGGCCAAGCTCACCCTGCACCCCAAAATGTCCAATACAAACACCAACTCAGCCATCCTCAACGCCTTCGTAGGGAAGTAAGTTCCATTTCCTGTGCACTTAGTCGTCACAGAAGCTCAAGCGAAAGGTTGTATTGTAACAGCCTGGTGAATAAATACACGACTTTATCCGCCCTTGGTAGGCTCTGCATTTCCTATCACTATCATATGTACCTGTAGGGCTAATCTTGTTTTCTCATTCACGTAGCATTGGTTTGCTATGAGCACCTTGTCACATTCGAATATGAATGTGCATTCCTCCTCCGACATAGACAAAGTAGTTCTACCTGGCTTTTCATCGCAAATCGGTATATCCTCCTCGCCGCCTTTATTACATCGGTTGTGCCATGGACTGCTCAGGTGCGAAATCATCTACCTATCGGAACACATTTGATCTCACGGGAAGACGTAGACGTAAGGATTATCATTTGGCAACGCAGGATTGTACTGAAGCGTGGCGATAGTTGCACCTTCCCACTCCAGACATTCGTACTGATACTTCAACTCATGCCAGTAGTCGTGGCTGCTCGTACGTGAAGAACCGCAAGCTGTGGATATGTGCTGATCTAATTCTGTAGTTTTCTCCGCCCTACGAGTTTTCGCATTGTCCGGCGGAAACGCCTATTTGTCTGGTGTCGTTCTTTTACTGGGGTTAATCCCCTTTGCCACAAATACGGTGAGCCATCCAGTCAGATTACCTACATTTCAGAGTTAAACATCGCCCACACTGCATTAAAGTTTGTTATCAGCCATCTTACATACTCATACGTGGATGACCCGATCCTGGGGTCAATTTGCGCCAACATGTATATCATGCCGGCTTCTGTGCAACTCTCGTGAGTGCTGATCGTACGAGCATTCTTTTATCGTGACTCACTCCTATTGTAGTTGTAAGATTAGCATCCCTGCGCAAGAGATGAATCTGATGACGCTGACGTTGTTGATAGTGAGCATTGTGACCCGCGCATCGGCGATCATTATGGACATGATGGTCTTAGCCGTGACTTGGATGAAAACTTACAACCACGTCAAGGAGGCCTGGTCTCTCGGTCTTCCAGTGGGATATAGCGAGACTCTCCTTCAAGATGGTATGTCGCTCGTACTTCATGATTAACCTAATTCCGCTGACGTATATCGATGAGCAGGAAGCATTTACTTTGTGTGGGTAAACCAGCATTTAAGGAGCTAGCCAATATTGACAGGTTCTGCAGTGCTCTATTGCTGTTCAACGTAGCTCAGCTTCTCATAGATGTTGTCGTGAGTGCCATTCGATGATCATGCTAACCTACGTTGAGCCTGGATTGTAGCCTGCCCTTGAAAGCACAGGCTTCACTCCGCTCGCGGTATATTGTGAAGTGTATGTATGCACACACTCCATAGGCAACACTCACTAATCAGACGTAGTATGCCATCAATTCTGATATCTCGCTTCATCATCAACCTCCGACGCGTCCAAGGCATTGACGTTCCCGACCAAGACAATTCGCGCGCTCATCGTTTATCGCAATTCTCTGCACCGAACTTCCGCATGCCGACGCTACAGAGTGTCATGGATAATATGGGCGAACCTCTTCATCACGACGTGCTCGCTGAGTCCGCTGGCTGGGAAGACGACGGGGAGCTCATCTCGCGAGCTGAGGACGTCGCAAGCGTAAATCCCACAATGCGAGAATATGGGTCTGGTCTGCCCAATGCAGAAGACGGCATGCTTCCGGTACGCAAAGCGCTTTTGTTTTATTCTGCATTTCTGATCTGACGGAAATTCGCTATCCTGTATTTCACCAGATGTCTAGAAAATGATTGGATAAGAGGGTCTCTGGTACCATGCGCTTGTCATTGTTGCTTCGGCCCAGCGAGCAATAGTCGCCTCGTGTCTAATTTCTCTTTGTTGAAAACCTGTACTCCAATTTAAACCGAGTTGCGCAAGCATTGTGGATCACCACTCGCGTACCTTCCAATCTCGCATTTGTGTCAAATGTTAGCTTACTATACGAGATATTGATCAGGGCGTGCTGCAGTGCCAGGTGTGTGTATCAACCTGACTCGTTGCTCTCAGGTGTTCTGACCCGTTGCGCATCTCGCATCTGCAAGGACGTAAGAAAGGGTAGACACAACTTGTCATCATGTCGAGTTTTTTTTGTAAGGTGGGCTATGTCCCCGAACAGCGGAGGATGATGACAACGAACTCCATGTTAGACAGATGGTGGCGCGTCAACTCCTGCTGTTACAAGGTCACGAACGGCCACCCTCGGGAATCGTATCGACGTTCTGTAGTGCTAGCGAGGTCTTTCGGGAGGGCAGTAGCGATTCATCACACGTTCTTCGCGTTCAACCCCGATCACCAACCAGGATTTATGATCTGAAATGTCATGCCGACATCCTCCTCCCGCCTTCAATGTTATAATTCAGAGAGACTGTTATATAGACTGAGTAAGTCGACTTCGTCCATCACCCCTTTTCGCCGACTACGTTCTTCACCAGCAGATGTCCGATTCAAATGACAACTCAGCCATTATCGCCGCTATCAAAGGAATGTAAGTTATATCGCATGCTTGCTTGTAGGGGCAGCTGAAGTCAATTGTGTTGTCCTAGCCTGGTGAACAATTACACCCTTTTTGCCGCCACTGGTGCGCCCTACTTCCTCCATGCAATTGACAGTGGCTGCAGTGCTGATCGAGTATATTCCCATGTCGTCAGCACTAGCTTCCTATGAGCAAATTGTTCTGTTCGAATATGAATATGCGTTCCTTGAGCAACATAAAGGGAGCAGCTCAACTTGGCTTTTTGTCACGAACCGATATCTGCTCCTGGCGTCCTTGATCTCTTCGGTAGTACCATACACTCCTCAGGTGCGGGATACCATGCGTTTTGTGGCATGTTACGTATCTCACCCAATTATTCAGACGTAAGCATGAACAAAGAATTTGGCAGGATCCTCCAGTACTGAATCTTGGTAATAGCTGTCTGAACGGCCCGTTGCAGACATTTCTATTTGTCATCCAACTGATGCCAATAGTTGTAGCTGCAGGTACGTGAAGGTATATGGTCAGCGAAGGCTTGCTCAGCCATCCGTATAGTTTTCTCTGCACTGAGGATATTTGCGCTGTCGGGAAAGAATCCCTACGCATCCGGTTTCGTGTTGCTGCTTGGGCTGGCCCCATTTGCTGTAAATGCGGTACGTCATCAAAAAGATCAATGTACTAATTTTAAAGTCAAACGTTACTCTTACTGTATCGCAGTACGAGATCAGCCAGCTTTCATACGTTTTTCATCGACGATCCAGTCCTTGGGACGTTTTGCGACTACAACATGCCAATTTCCTTCCAAATCTAGTCAGTCCGAATCATCAATCATCTAACACCCTTTCGTCTCACCTCACTCTAGCTGTAAGTCTAGTATCATTCCGATTTATAGATAGGCCTTCACGCGAATGGCAGTGTCCATTGCTGCTCGTGCGGCTTCAATTGCCATGGACACGGTGGTGGTAGCTGTTACTTGGATGAAGACTTACCATCATGTCAGAGAGGCTCTGTCTCTCGGCGTCCGCGTAGGATACAGCGAAACTCTTCTTCAGGACGGTATGTAATATTCTATCAAGGATGTGCACGGCTGACGTATAGGGACAAACAGGGAGTATATACTTTGGGTGCGCAAATTGCTACGAAATCACGGTAATGACGAAAGTCGATGCATACTGAACATAGTGCCATGATGATCTTGAACATAGCTCAACTACTCACGGACGTCGTCGTAGGTGTACATCTTAAGATGCTACTCAACGTCGCGCTAATCATAATTTAATTTGTGCTGATAGCCTGCGCTTCAGGGCTGGACCCCAGTCTCAGTCTTCTGCGAGATGTACGTTTGTGCGGATGTCGGTGAAGTTCACTCATTGATCAACAGCTATAGTATGCCCTCAATTCTGATCTCGCGCTTTATTGTCAACCTCCGTCGCGTTCAAGACGCCCCTACGCGAGACATCTCGGGTGTCCGCGGTCTCTCACAGTTCTCCGTAGCGAATTTTCGTGTGCCAACGATGCAGAGCGTCGTAGGAAATATGGGCGAGCCCCTTCAACACAGCACGATCACTGATCATACAGATCGGAACGAAGATAGAGACAACATCAGTATATAGAAAACATTCGCATAGACCATAGAGACTCTTACAGGCCATATACCGTGATGATACCATCGTGATCGAAAGAACCGCCACCTTGCCCAGTCAACCGTTCCAAGTCACCAAAGGAGATATACCCTTAGCCGAATCTCTGCTTTGCCATTTGCATGAACATATCCATCGTCGCCTTATCTTTGGATCGTATGGCATCCGCGCGCTCTCGGGCCGCAGCATCGCGCTCTTCTCTTGCTCCAAACTTCTTCTCGTCCATCCTTTTTCGTGCCGCCTCTCGTCGTGCAATCCTGTACATCGCCACATCGTAAGCGGAAATGCAGAGGCTGATATAACTGCAATAGCGCACCGTTCCTGGAAACTGTCTCCGCCTCCCATCAACGTGGAATCGTCCATCTCGAAGCCATCGTCTCCCCGTTCCCTGAAGGATCTGTCGGCCTCCCTCCTTGCACGCTTCTTCTCCAGCATGCCCTCTTTGCCGACCTCCTTCGGCCCTACCATCTCTTCTATGCGCTCCTTCCCCTCCTTCCTCTCCCGCTTACGCTTCAATTCGCGTTCGGTGGTGCGCTGTGTCTCGACGTCCTCGC
>JANHOG010000093.1:0-27555 GCA_027627325.1 Phlebia brevispora
GGCGCCGCACCGGCCAGGAACGAACTGCAGCCTCAGGAACGCACTGTGAGACATCTGAGGAAAAAGTTGGGTCTGACCACTGTAATCTTCGTGGACCGCGCTGTCTTTATATTCTGATTTGACGGTATCTGGTCTGGTCCTACATAGCAACCAACCAATGCATTTGTAGCGCGGCGCAATGTATGAACCATGTCGAACGATAGCCGCATGGGGTAACGACGGTGCATTTGCATAGCAGCCACATCACGGCAGTCGCGCACAGCAGCTCAGCGTGCCCACAACGCTTTCCTGAGCCTCGCCACCGACGAACTTGCGTACATGCCTAATCTGGCCACCGTCCCTGGACGAAATGAGTACCCGTCCATCGTACACTGCCAATTTGCAAAAGAAAGTCGGAGTCTGTGGGCCTGTAAAGCGCCACGCTATCGGATAAGATGCAGTTCTCAACCCAGCGAATTTCCCTGGAATGCATAGCAGTGCCACGCCCGAAGATTGTCGATCATGGTCGCCTACGAAGTCAGCAGGTCGTAAATCGTAAAGGGTGGGAACTATGTATTAACTGGCAATAAGGAAGACCTATACAATGCATCGAGGGAAGGAAAAAGTCTGCAAACGCCGGGACGATAAGTGTACAACATAGCTAAAACGATAGAACAGATAACTTAGGTATACGCGAAGCAATAACAGGAATCGTGAGGGGAAGTGAAAGAAGCGGCGGACATCGGTAGTTAGGGGTGATATCGATGCAACGGGAAGGAGAGCCAGCGAGCTATAGGCAACATCGTCAGACCCTAAAGGTGTCCTTCTAAGTGATCCTCGTAGACATGTGGGAAACAAGGAGGGGTATCTGTGATACCACCGCTTCAAGAATACCGTCAGAAGGTACCAGGCCGGGATGAATACCAACACGCTTGTGAACAATGAACGTGAGCTAGAAGACGATCCGAGGTTGATGAGAGTGGTCGCCTAGGCAAGACACGCCGACAGGAGAATAACGTGATGGATGATTATAGATATGCAGGTCTATGTCATCATGCAACGCGAGTGGCGAAAACGTGGCGGAACAGTAATACAGTGGCATGCAAACAGGCGTGGGAGAACTGCAGGAATTCGGATCCGCATGAATTCAAAATTGCTCGTTCTCTTTAGGATCCTCCAGCAATGGCTCCGCCACGTCGTCCCGGTAGGGCACCTGCACGTATGGTACACTCGCGCAGTTCCTATGGTGCTTGTGCGGCCGTCCGTTGGAGACGATGCTCGAGTTGGAGTACGAATGCGAATGATGCCGGTGGTGATGCCGGTGCGATTTGTCCCGTGGTGAAGTCGGCGACGGCACCCAGGCTTCTGTCGCGTGCATTTCCTTGGCGTCTTCGACTGATATTCTGCCGACCGGAACAGGCGCGTATATTAGGACGTCAGACGCCTTTGGGTCGAACTGGCTGAAGGAGGTCGTAGTGGGTGAAGTAGGGGTGGGGAGCAGGTATATGCGTTGCATGGAATCAACTTTGGACTGCGCAGTGCGGATGCTCGGTAGGCAACGAGGCCCTTGTACGTCGCGGCGTAGTTGGTTGTAGTATTTTGATAGCGCGATGACAAAGTGCACCTGCAACACAAATCACCAACAGTCAGCATAAAGAACCGCCAAAATGATGGCACGACTCACCCGTATGACGACAAACATCACAATCAGGCCGAGGACCGCGACTACTGCACGCTCAAACCAGTATTCGCAATTCTCGAGGTTGAGGCCAGAGTCAGCCATGTCGCGCATAAGTTCAGGCTGCCTTCCCAGCTCTTCACACACGCCTGCTCTCAGGGATGCCGAACTGAACGACGCATAGCTGATCGTTACAGCGGACATGAGCATGAACATAAGGTCGGCTATTGAGTAGTCGCGGAAGAAGCGGACATAGGTCAGGGAGTTCTAATATGGCAGATACAACGAATACACAGGTTAGCGTGGTATCTCGGCTGAGGCGCGAACACAGACGTACCCGTACTATACCAATGAACCCTATGACCGACGCCGTTGTGGCAGCAGCGAAATACATCACAAGGAGACCCCACATGGCGTCGACTGTGAGTGCGTCTGAGTCGCCGTCCAGGTCCCATTTGAGAGAGCGCCATGACGCAAGGACCCTGACCGCCAACCCAACATTCAGGACCGCTCCTCCAAGCGAGGCGATGAGAGAGATCGTTCTAAGAGGGGAACCCATGCGAAAGAGTGAGTCAGTGGGACGTTGGAACAAGATTTATAAAGGAGGGAGGGAGGAGGTGTGGTGGTCACCAAGGAAGAGAGCTGACGGTGAAGGCGACCGTAAAGGGCTCGAGTTAGGGCGCCATTCGGCCCAGAGGTCGAGAGATCTCGCTTGAGTAAGGGAAACACGCTCACCTCAAGAGGCGCCGACGCATGTTGCAATGATGACTAGCTTAACTTTGCGGGAAGCTGGCAAAGAGAGCGTCTCCGTCGTCCCGCACGGTGAGGACGAGTTGGGAGTAGGAGATAGAGAATGAAAAGTCGTCGTCGTCGACTCAGGAGTCTTACGATGGGCGGCAAGCTGAGATTCCTTCAGAGAGATTATTCTTGAGAAAGGAGGGCCGGGCGAGACGACTCTTTTCGGCAACTCCCCGGCACGCTCGGTCGGCCTATCACGGCTTGCCCTTCTCAACGGGTTCGGCCGTAACCTCTCCCATATCATTTTTACCTCAGTCAATTGCTCAGCAGTGTTCTTTTCTCAGCTCATCCATCGTGCAATCCAAGCCATCTCACGCGATGTGCTACCGCGTCTGCAGTATCCTCGCAGTTAGGTCGCTGCATTGCCTGCGCGTGCATCAACACTATTTTGAGTAGACAATGTACTTCCGGAGTCCGGCGCGGGATGCTGCCTGTTTCGGGCGAATGTGACGCGTTTAGTCCGGCGGGAATCTGTGCGGAACAACGACCGCGCCGAATGGAAACAAAATGACGCTTTTTGGATGACGTCAACAGATTGACTCACCAGATTCTTCGCCGGTGAACCGGCCACTTAAACGCCCACGTGGCTTAAGCAATGCAGATGGAAAATGTGCGCGCAGCATTGCACGCAGCTGTACCCCGCGAACCTGACAACCCTCAGCGGGGAGGGGTAGCAATGTAGCGCCTCCACCGTACAGTTTACAAGTGTAAAACCGTGGCTTTTCTCTACCTTTTCTCCGAATGATGATTTTTTCTATCGAGAAGAGCTCATCGGACGTACGCGCGTACCGCACTGGCCGAAACTCTTTTATGGTAAAGACAGCTCTTTAACGCCCGGAGCTTTGACACGCCTTTGCAGATCTGTAAACCCCAAACTGACAGTATTCACGCATCAGCGAAATACACAGCACGCGACGACGCGTTCCGCGTGTTTCCTTCTCATAAAATACAGCCCCCTTCACTCTTCAGGAACGTCATCAAACATACGGCATTGACGGTAATGGGCGGCCAGGGCTTCTCCAATTTCATGTCTGTTGACAGAGCAGATGATCGCGGATCCGCACAAGTAGCAGAAGTGCCTATCGGTAGCCGTGAACTCAACAAGTGGACCAGTAGAAAGGAGCGGTAGAACTTACATGTTACAGCCGGGTGTCGTGCACTAGAGATGGCTGTCAACCATAGTCAACAAGAGACGACAAGCTGTATACATACCGCCATGTGGTTGCAACCTTCTATCTTTTCAGCAGGAGTCCGGCAGCCTGCGTGCAGGTACGTAACATGAGTGCTTCCTTCATGGAGCGTACACCACAAGACATACCAGGACAATACTTCCACCCTTTTTGATCCATGAGGTGATCTAACTCGTTGGTCCCATCGCAGGAATGCTCTGGCCCATCAGGATTAACGTTCTGGTTGCACTGTTTACACCAGGAGCTTTGACAACCTGGAGATTGACATGTCACTATGCTGCTGTTCATATAGTCTTCTTTATCTACCAGGAATGAGTTATGGCAACTGTCCATAATTAACCACGGAAGACCCCTGCGGACTCAGATCGACCATACCTTTGACAACATACACGGGTAGCAAACGGCGCTAGCTCCATCTCGGTGTACAGCGCGTACTCGGCTTCAGACAGTCCGATATGCTGTACGAAAGCATTGTCTAGGACTGCGACGTGGTCTTCGTGAGTACCAGTCCTATAACGAGCTAGCGTGGCGTTAAACTTACCAGCAGGCTCCTTACAATGTCTATCGGCCTTGCAGATAGGACAAAGTATCGGGAAATGGCGCGCGTCAAGCTCCGATGAGACGTGGCGGCGTATGCAATCTCTGCAGTAACGATGGAGACATTTCGCGACTTCGGACACGAAGTCCTCCGAAAACGACTCCAAGCAGACACCGCACTCGAAAATTCGAAGCGTCGAACGGTTGAGTTTCTCACGCTCATTCAGCAGCTGGAGGTGTTCTTCGTTGTATAGGAGCTGTAGTTGTACTGCGTACTCGGCGTCGGAGATGACGTGTTTGTCGACTCGGGGAGAAGTTCCGGACTTGGAGGATGTTCCTCGTTGTCTCGCATTTGTGGCGGTTCCTGAAGCATGTGCATAGTATGTTGCAACGCTTCCGCCGTCCTCCCGCGATAAGCTATCGTGCTGCCGAGTAGAGTGGACACGCCGTGAGCTTCTGGTGGACGGAGCATACGAGTCGGCTTTCTCATTCCTGTTGGGGTGCGTATAACTTGACTGCTGCGAAGGACCCGCCGAAGACGTGTGCAAACTCCTCGCGTAGGAAGATGAAAAAAAGGTAGATCCCTCGCCTCTGTACCATGCGAGCTCCTTTCGCAAACGACTGTTCTCACTTTTCAGCGTGCTGTGTTGGGATCTGAGGTGAAGAGACTCGGCATGGAAGTGCAGGACTTGCAGGCTGGCTTCCAGCGTAGCATTTATCCAGTCGTCGTCCGCAGTTACGGCATTTGAAACAAAGATGTGACCCGAGAAGTTACCAAGGAGCTGAGCCTGCCACGCGGCGTCCTCATCTAATATGGCTGGATCGTAGCGAAGTAACTGGGAGAGGTACTTGGCAGCTCCGTCCGATAGAGAGTAGCAGATGAACGCTGCGCCTTCGGGATGTAGATTGGGTCTAGGGTGAGAATCGAAAATGATAAAAACTTCCGTGCCATCGACTGGGATGCAAAAGCACGAGATGATCTCCGGAGGCCGGGTGATAACCGCACAAGCGGGACTCTTAGACGTTACGGTCGTCTGTTGCAGGGAGCTATATGGCGAAGATTATGAGCGTGCTAGTACCTGATCGTGCTCTAGCAAATGACCTACCTCAACAATCGTGTGAGCTCACCAAGGTTTGGATGACCGTATTCAGACTTGACCAAACTCAAAGAGCGATGGAATATAGGTGTTTGATAGATGTCTTCGACGTCGAGGTGCGCGGAGCTAGACCATGATGCACAGAGACCCAACACCTCCTGTTCAACGCGCGCCCCAATGAGTATGTTTTGGTAGTCAAACAATTCCATCACGTACCTCGAATGTCTCTGGCCGATTGATAGCATGCAGCAACTCAACACCATGTAATCCGCACTTATCCTTGCCCAGGACGACTCTAGCGCAGTTGAGCGCTGCAAGACCACAAGAAGATGCCCCTCCCTGCTCGCTGTATTGACCTCTGTCATGTGCGACCACGAACTCCGTCTCTAAACCCGCGAGCAATTGCTCAATCATGGAAGCGCAGTGATTGCGATAGGCTTAGCTGCTGTCGATGGGTCGAATACGGCTAGAAGGCGAGGGTTTGCAAGATGAGCTCTTTGTAGGCTCAGATGGAGCACAATGTCAACGGACGCCACTACTGGGATTCTAGGATGCAAGTACGTATGCGTACTCATGCTGATCTTCTCATCTCAAATCGTGGTCATATGCCCTATGCCTCGTGCCATCTCCGTCCGTTCGTGATCGAATGAACCTTGTCAGCGGATCAGCAAGGAGGTAAGATAAACAGCCATCATCGTACACACCTTACATGTCACATCTCTTAGAAATTGGGACCTCTGTCGCTTCACGCGGAGTCAGTTCAGCTGCAAGTTGGTACTTTTTGGTGTGACATGCGAATGCGGAGGCGACAAGTACCTCAGTTGTAGGCGACGAAGTGGGCTAGGAACTTTATGAAAAATATGGTCAATTTCACAAGGGGACAATGCTTCGGGAACACGAGAAAGGTTCTAGTATGATTTGTGAGGATCGTAGCTAAGATGGAGATACCCAGGTCGTCTGTTAGATAGTCTGATTATGTAGATGCGATACTTGCCTTTTTCCTAAACACATTATTTAAATGAAATCGACCTTGATTCATTCTCAAGCATTTTTTGTGCAGCCCATGGGTAGCAGCGCACAATAAGAACGCAACTGGCAAAGTAATGGACTGTAACAGCTCGGGAAGTTCATGAAGAAAATGGACGGCGCCTTTGTTCTGTAAGCGCCCGATGCTGATGCGACTAAATGATGGCGGAAGGGCGGGATCGACGGTGCTGTGACGTTCGCTGTCAGCCGCCGCCACATCGTGCACGTCCAATAAATACCTTCCGCTCGCCATGTCCTCACAGACCAGTTTTTTCTCCTTTGCATGCATCTCCTATTGCGTACGATGGCCAAACGCGCTAGGAGCAACAGTGCAGTATCGGCCACACGAGCAGTTTCTGACTATACGAAGAAGGATCTGAACATGGGGGCGCATTCGCTCAAGAGAACGCGCACAGATGTTAAGTTCCTGCCAAACAAGATAGCCACGGCGGAGAACGCGTCCAAGGCGGATAAGGACCCGCCTTTCCTGCAGCTCCTGGAATACGTAAAGTCAACTGTGAAGACACCATCTAAGGGAGAAGCTATCGTTTATTGGATGCGAATGCAGGACATGAGAAGTAGGTCTTGTCTCTTGATTAATGTAGTGTAAATTTGACTGAATACTTGCAGTACACGATAACAGGGCACTTTCTCAGGCTTCTACTCAGGCCCAGAAGGACGGAATACCTTTACTCGTTCTCTTCGTGCTTAGTCCACAAGACTACATTGCGCATGATCGCGGTGCGCGTAGAGTAGACTTCATACTTCGTAACTTGACTGTTCTCAAGGTATGACGTACCACTTTATGTCATTATCAGCCGCTAAGCATACCTCTAGACCTTGCTTGCGGAAATGAATATTCCCTTATATACGATCACCCACTCCCCGCGGAGGACACTTCCTTCTCGTGTTGTATCACTTCTCTCCGAGTTCAAAGCGGCCCATCTGTATGGCAATATTGAGCATGAGATTGACGAACTGCGTCGCGACATTCAAGTCTGTCAACTGGCCAAAGAGGCAAGCATCAACTGCACACTCGTACACGATAAATGCATCATTGCCCCCGGCACCGTGAAAACGAAGGAAGGCAAGACCTATACAGTGAGCATGATTGCCTGTCCGCCCGCGTCTGTAGTAACCTTCCTTCAAGGTGTATTCGCCGTTTCTGCGCGCATGGGCCCCTCATCTCGCCGATGAGCCCGATCCCTTGGAATGTGCATCAGAAGTGCACGCAAATGACCCCTCTGTCCGCAGCAACCCCCACATCGGAAAGTTGTTCAACTGTTCTATCCCAAATGCCGTTGAAGGCTTCGAACTCGATGAGCATGATGCAGAAATCATGCGTACTTGTTGGCCCGCAGGCGAGAAAGCCGCCAGAGAAGTATGTGCTTATACGAACGCCTGCGAACGATTGTGATGACACCTAGTTCAGATGCTCGATAGGTTCCTACGTACTAAGGCGCGCACATCCCAGCTTGGCGCAGTTGATCCTCTTGCGCCAGGCGCCAGTGAACCCACGAGAAGCCCAGAGAAAGGCAGCAGGGTTGCCAAATACAAGGATGCTCGAGACCATGTTGACGCCGACACCACTAGTCGCTTGAGGTGCTTCCTGAGTCCTTATAGTATTTCAGACACTAAATATTACGCACTATTAACAGCCCATACCTTGCCGCTGGCGTCATATCTGCCAGAGAGTGTGTCCGTGCCACAATGGAATACTCTGGAAGTAAGAAGGTCGACCTCAGCCGAGAGACTGGCATCGGACGCTGGGTGCAAGAACTCGCATGGCGAGACTTTTACACTCACGTACTCGCTCTGTGCCCTCGCGTCTCCATGGGTCGGCCATTCCTCGAGAAATACGCGAACGTCTCATGGGAGACGAACGAGGAGCACCTCCAGGCCTGGAAAGACGGCCGTACCGGCGTACCTATTGTTGATGCAGGGATGCGACAGGCGAACAAGATGGGGTGGATGCACAACCGTGTCCGCATGATCGTTGCAATGTATCTGGTGAAAGATCTTATGATTGATTGGAGACTTGGCGAAAAGGTATGGTGGCATTTCAATCCGATCAGCTAGATGGCGCAGCTGTTGACGTTGTTGGTGACCATTCGTTTAATGACAGTACTTCATGGAAATCTTGATAGACGGTGACCTCGCGTCGAATAACGGTGGATGGCAGTGGAGCGCAAGCACCGGTGTTGATCCCGTCCCTTATTTCAGGATATTCAACCCGTATACACAGAGCAAGAAAGTTCGTTGACGCATCTTACCGTTGTGTTTGCTATTGACCCTCAATCTCCCATGTTCTGGGGCATACCATAGGCGGATCCAACGGGCGAATACATACGCCATTTTGTGCCAGAACTTGCAAAGCTTCGTGGCGACGGTGCGTGGATGCTCGTGACGATACGGTGATCCAATCAGCGTTTTACATGTCCGCCTCCCACAGATATCCATAATCCACCTGCGAAGACTGCAGAGAAATTGGGCTATCCCACCCCATTAGTGAAACATGATGAGGCACGTCAGAGAGCGATCAGGCGCTATAAAAATCCTGGTGACGAATGAAAGATTGGCTGTTGGATGGTGATGATGGGAGTTTGGCACTTCGGTATCGCGTCTCTCGTCGCCCGGCCTCTTTGTACACGGGCAAGTAATGTTGTACGGTTGTTCTTTGAACAATATACCTACATCAGTCTGCTCCACGCCTGGCATTGCCTATTGCCTACACGGAGGCGGTTACCGTCATATGTGCAATTATGGGCGTCTCCGCCGCTAGGCAATCAAGTCCAGCCACAACTGTCTGAAACGACACATCCGGACGCGCGAGGTAATACACCGCCAGACTAACATTTACAGGATTGTAGCTAACTAGCACAGGTTCGCACATCAATGAAAGAGCGTGCATCCCGAAGAAAAGGGTGTCATCGCCACATCCGACCTGTATAAATTATGCGGAGCTCGTTTACATTGCATCTCCGTGCAACACTCACGAGAGCGCTGTTGCGGTGCCTCATTGCACCTGTGAGTCACCAATCTTATCATCTTCTCTCACTTCTGGCTAAGACTCGTTCTATGAACCTATGGCAGCATGCAGACTCCACCATTCTACCCCGACACTGAACATGAACCACCGTCACGCACATCCCGCGACAGTGACGAGGCGGACGACGAAGGCATCTCCGATGCCTCAGATAGCACATCAAGCTGGAGTGAATTGGCGTCTCCCGACCGGAGCTCGTTCGATGGTAGGTTTTTCCTGTTTATTGAAATTGTCGCACACTTTGAAATTGGCTTAGACGAGGGCGATGAATACAACGAGGAGGAATTTCTAGGGATTCTTTCCCTGGCACGTCAAGCGAGAGAGCAATACTCGGCCACGCACGCGGTGCAGGATCTCGAAGACAGCATTGCGTATCTCCGCGATGCGCTGACCGTTGCACCTCCCGATAACGTTGCCCGAGCCGACATTTTGCACATGCTCGCCTACGACTTATACCTTCTTTCCCAGGAGCGCGAGGGGCCATCGTCGGAGATAGTCACAGAGAGCCTCAACGACTCTATCCGCCTCCACAGGCAGGCCCTGAAAGCATTGCCATCACCTCACACGTCCAAGGCCATATATATGACGAGGCTTGCAATTGCGCTTCGTGCGCGGTATCTGCAGACTAATAACCTGCGGGACCTGGATGAGTGCATCGTCTTACACCGGAGAGCGTTGTCACTCCGGCCCACAAGTCATGCTGATCGGGCACAGTCACTGGTGAATCTTGCCAATGCACTATGGACGCGTTTCGAGCACACGGGGGACATCCACGAACTGGACGAGGCAATTCAACACGATCGGGAAGCCCTGAATCTTCGTCCGCCTGGACATCCGGCCAGGGCCGTGGTGCTCAACAGTCTTGCCACAGACCTTACCGCCCGGTACGGGCGCACAAAACAATTGTCAGATCTCAATGAGGCCCTTGCTCTCCAGAAAGAGGCGCTACGGTCGGGAGAAGACGTTAGTACTATCACCGCTCAACCCCCTCCTCGTCTAATTCCTTTTCGCAGCACTAATTAATCGTGCACAAAAGTGTGCAGAGCTTATTCACTGAGTCAATCTGATCGTTCTGATTGCTGAAGAAGGCGAGCTCAAGACACATTGTCGCCAGGGTCATCACACCGGACGAAGAATCCGGTTGTGTAACACTGCCCCATAAATCGGACCGATCATACCACCTGCACGAAGAGTTCCGAGAAGGGTCTACAGACAGAAATATCTAAGGCCTCACCTGCCGGAGTTACGCGCGGATTTCTGCCCTGTTCACCAGAGGCCCTTTGGTGGATTTTGTAGCTTGTTCGGTCGCATTCCCCGAAAGTGATGTAGAAAACTACGCACGCTGAAATTCAGGGATGAAAAGGACTGTTCTGGGTTTATGATAGATTTCCTTGGCGTAGGTTGAAGACTAGACACGTAGGGATATTTTCTCACTGTACTTCTCACGGTTCCACTTGACAGAACATCCGTAGTTAGTAGATCTAATTTTTGGAGCTCTTCTGTTACGATCGCACGAGACTTTTCCAAGTGAGCACTGGTTTCAATAGGGTTCCCTGGACTACACTTAAAAGGTCATGTTCTTATGCTTAGTCTGGTCTGCACTGCACTGCACAGGATGGCTTCCCCATATTTTCTCCGAACGTCCAGCCGCTCTTACATGATTTCCCATGATCGCTAGACCAAGCCGCACATTATGCAGAGGTTGTGGTAAGCATGCGACATATGGTCCTCGTCTTCTGGCGCAAGGATGGGACGAGTCGTCAAATTTTCCACCGCATGGACGAAAGCTCGAGCGCATCGACAACGTGGATCAAACGGTATATTGGACCGGCCGTTAGCAAGCCCTGGAAGCATGGTGGTGATTGCTGTACAAAGTATTGCAAAAGAAAGAAATCCACCAATGATGACAAATTGTGCACATGCGACTATCATGGCGCATCTTGATTCGCAACATGGGCGCAGCATGAAAGAACTTCGACTGTGTCGAGCGGTCATGGCAGGCCGAGCACACCAACTTCGGCTGAGATGAAATTCCGGGTGCAGATAGTTCCAGAGTACGACACAGAGCCTGCGCCGTAGGTATCATAGATCGAAGTCGAAATCATCGTCCGCATTTATCGTAGATTGACCTCGTATACGTTCGCGAACGACGGGCGTTGAGCCATAAGTGATCGGCGGGATTAAATCATCTTCCTGCTTCAGGATACCTATTTATCCGTCAGACAGGCGAACAGCGCGAATCTCCCATGACGTACCGAATTGTGAGAGTTTCGCTTCCAAAGCAGAAGTATTAAAATTATCTTGACCTCCGAGCTCCTCGAAGCCAACAATCCTGATTCACAATTAGACAGAATGGCTTCTCATGGAGGTACTAACTTACCTGCCGCAAGTCACGCCCTTCTTGAAACAGATTACGCAAGGTAGCACCTTAATACCCAGCTTCTCCACAAGGAAAGGAACATTCTCAGCAAATACGCGTACAAAACGCGTATTGAAGTATTTCTGACTCAGTCGCTGAGGGAATGTCAGGAAAGATGCCACCATCTTGCAAACTCGACGCGACGTACTACTAGGTGTTGGTCCATGATCTTGCATCTTTTGAAGTTGTTGTGGAAGAAATGAACCACACAGAATTTCTCCTTTCTATCACATAGATTAGAAGACGCCATACATGCAGAAAGCTGCTTACATTGTTGCGTCCAGGACTTTAAACTCATCCTTAATTTCGTCATAACGTCCATGACCGGTATCAGCCATTTGTTTCCTTTGCTCCATGCTACAGGTCATCTAATGTGCTCATGACTACGAGGCAAGATCAGCAGCACTCACTATCTCATCATTTCTTGCATGCCTTTTTCTCTTTCAGCTGCGGTCCTTTCGTCATTGTTTTCGAGATCAGCCTCCAGCTGAGCGAAGAGTTCGTCGTCGTCGACAGCGTCCTCGTCATCTCTGCGATTCCGGTGTGTGTCCATGATGCGGTGTGCCAATGACACTAGTACACCCTACTCCAATACCTTTGGTCCTTCAGCAGTACGTGTGTGAAAGAGTGATGGCGGTTCGAATCAGAGCACACAGCCTGGGCGACCCTTGCCGAGAAATCGAACTTGCGCGCAGACGGTTTCAAGCGCCCATTGAAGATCAGGCGCCGAGATGATCTCAGACCTCGACCACCATGAAGCTGCTGGGAAAGCACATAGACAAGAATGGCACTGTCTGTGTACCTGTTTCAGTCAAATTTTGCGTATAAACACTTACTCGAGGCATGTATTATCAGGGATACGTCTCCTTGCGTCCGGAGGACGATGAAGACATGTGGCATCTATATAACCTCATTAGCAAGGTGCGCAGGATTTCGCTTTTCCCGTCCCAAAGTGCTGAAAGCTCATTATAGGGCGATCACGTTCGCGCAGCAGGCGTAAGAAGAGTACAGAACGTATCCGCGACAGGATCTACAGAATCACATCGCGTACGATTAAACTTAACGCTAGAGGTCACCCGAGTGGAGTGGACGCCTGCGATCTCCGCTGGAGAGTCGTCGACATCAGCAACGAACGACGCATCGAACCCCGGAAGCTCTCAACCGTCAACATCCGGATTGCAGATCTCAGGCCGTGTTGTGGTGGAGAACCCTTATGTCAAAATGGGAGCTTATCATACATTGGACCTCGAGGCGAACCGAGACGTCCGGATAGAAAAGGCGGAGGGCTGGGACAGCATTTCACTTAGCAGAGTAGAGGAAAGTTGCATTCCGGGCCGTGGCGCGGAGGTTGCAGCTGTGGTATGTGGAGAAGGTATCATTTGTGTGCACCACTCTGCGTCTAATCGTGGATCTCACATTGTTATAGGGACTGCAACATTTTGTCTTCTGTCTCAATATATGACAGTTATACTCCATCGACTGGATGTGCCAATACCTAGAAAGCTTGCCGCAAATTCCTCTGCGCATGAAAAGGTAGATCGAATTTACGACTGGTGCGTCAAGATATTGACGAGAATCTATCAGGGTTTGGCGCGATTTTATTCTTCAGTCTACAGCGCATTCGTACGGCATATACCGTACACAGCAGAAAATATTCGGGCCATCGTCATAGCTTCTCCAGGATGGGTCCGAGATTCAGTCTTCGATTACATCATGCAAGAAGCGAATCGAACAGCAAACAAGCCGCTGTTATCAGTAAGAAACAAGTTTATCAAGGTGCACGTAACGACTGCGCACGTTCATAGTCTAGTGGAAGTTTTGAAGAGCCCTGAAGTGAGTGATGAACGCGTCGCATCAGAAATATGTTTTGATCGTCTGCCCGCCAGATTGCGGCGCAGCTGAAAGAGACTAAATTCGCTCGTGAAGGCATAATGTTGGACAAGTGTGTCATAGCGTCTACTGACGGTCTATCCAGTTTCTAACACAACCCCTTAGGTTCTTCAAAATGCTCGGTTCAGACGAGATGAGAGCATGGTATGGGCCGGACCACGTAATGCTTGCCGCAGACCGTGGTGCCATAGGAACACTTCTTATATCCGACGAATTATTCCGGTAAGTGAGATAATCTCACTCAACGCTGATATGCACCAACATATCATTAGTGCAAGCGACCCTAAAGTACGAAAGAAGTACGTACAGCTCGTGGAGGACGTGAGGCAGAAAGGTGCAGAAGTGTTGATATTTTCCAGTATGCACGAGTCGGGACAACGTAAGCGGGTTCAAATGGCTATACGAGCTTGTTGACCAATACTTGATACAGAACTCAATCAATTGACGGGTATCGCAGCTATTCTTACGTTCCCTCTGGACGTGGAAGTAGTTGAGGCGGAGGAAAGAGAGGCGAAGGAAGAGGAGGAAAGAAGGAAAGCTGAAGAGGAGGGTCAGCCCGAGGGCCAAGACTAAATCATCGGGAATTACACACACGTGTACTACTCAGATATGTAGCGTAGCAGGATACAACATTTATTATAAACTGTACGCGCCGCGAGGTTTGAAGAAGCCACCCGTGCAACACGCGGCGTGACCGCGACGCGAGCGCCAATACTCCTTGTCTCCGACGTTCATGGCGACACCGTCCAGACATGAGATATTCGAGATGAACCCGTATGAAGGACACCCGAGTTTGAGTGAGCTGGAAGCAGAGGTGCTTTGGGAGTACGCAAAGCTGGCTCAGAACGTCAAAGACGTATGTGATTTCTCGTGTTGTCGGTTATGAGACGCGTCTTGAAATCGGTTCAGTTGATAGTAGAAACGCGTCGATTAAGTGAGGCTCCCGATGAGACCCTGCTGAAGAGACTCAGGGCACTCGAGATGAAGATGGGCCTTGTCTTGACTCTGGTAATGCTGGTTCCATTGTTATGCGTCGCTGCTGTCTAACGGTTTGATCTTGTGTAGTTCAAGGCTTCTGTATGGGCCGTAATCAACGAACAACCCGTTGTAGATGAAGCTATATATCCTCATCAGACGGCAGATGATACAATTATGCAATAACTATCGTGTTAAGAGAACTGGGTGGATTGAGCTGCACGCTACGCTAGGAAACGCAAAGCAGTGAACGGATTACAAATGGTTTGGATGACTGATTTCTGCGTTCACGCCATGCGGCGCGATGCTCCAGTTGTAACGGCTACCCGTGCGTGCTTCGTGGTCTTTCACAAGGTGAATTTCTGTTCGTAAGTATTGAGTTTGCCAGCCCTGCCAGAGCCTCATGCTAGTAAGCGAACCGAACCAGCGCTGGCGGAGACGCCGAGTTCAAGTGGCGCGTCAGCTCAGACACCGACAGCTTTCTTCAAGACTTCCACCATCTCCCTGAATCAGTAACTGCTTTCGTGGAAGATATCATTTATCCAATCTTA
Source organism: Phlebia brevispora (assembly GCA_027627325.1). Classification (NCBI taxonomy): domain Eukaryota; kingdom Fungi; phylum Basidiomycota; class Agaricomycetes; order Polyporales; family Meruliaceae; genus Phlebicolorata; species Phlebicolorata brevispora. The sequence continues at coordinate 15,187 of JANHOG010000093.1, forward strand.
CGTGAATGTTGTGAACAGTGTTGCGATATACAATGCCGCCTCAGCTGCGCCTGAACGCGGTTGCATTCGTATCACCGCAAAATCATCCAATCCTTATTCGTACCTTCTCCCAACAGCCCAAAGACGAGTTGAAGTATCACTACATCGCTCACACAAGCTTGGATGTGATTGAGGAGCGCAGTAAGCTTTTCTTTGTATACCTTGACTGTTCATCTTACGAGCGCGGTCTAGTCAGTGCCGCAAACGCGAACAAGTCGCTTGATTGCTACCTCGGGTTGTTGTACGTCGAAGATGTCGCAGTGTACGGCTACATGACACCGCTCAAGGTGAAGATTATCATCGCCTTGGAGCTGTCTGACGCTGTTGTGAGAGATGCGGACGTGATTACGGTGCGTGCCTGCCCTGACAATCTATCATTGTGCGCCATCTGAAGTTGGGAACAGATATTCAAGGCACTGCACACTGCGTACCGGCGGTCGGTTTCCAACCCCTTTCTACGTTTGCAATCTCCGCTCGACACTGCAACGGACCAGGTAACACTGACGATGGTAGGTCAATCGCAGTGGAAGGGTTTCCGGCGGAGAGTGGACGAGATCGGTAGAGCGGTCGGCGGTGGTGCACCTCTAAACGCGTGAATGTGTTTCCTGTGCGTATTCGTTTCGTGACGCGCTTTTCATCATTTTCGGTCTCCCAATCCACCTCAGACGCGGGTTCCTACCGTTTCTACCGTCTGAGGGAGGATACGCGCCTTTGACTCGCTCAGAGCGCACATTTTATGGACCAATATCAACGATGCCTTTCTATTGACTCAGCTCATTATAGGTCGCGATAGCTGGGACAGATACGAGGCATACATACTGCTACTCGCAACATGTGATGATTTGATCATTTCGCTGGAAACGGTAACTTGCGCTCCGCACGCCAGCGTATGGTCCGTAGTCTTCCTGAATCTGTGTCGTCTTGTGCGAGAGTAATTTATCACATACTTGACTTATTGTAATAAGTTAGATGGGATCCGAGAAGGTCCACATAAGCACAAACACCTTCCTCAGTGACAACCATGTCTGCTTCAGAGATCATTCGCAGATAGAACGCAGGTACCGTGTTACAAACCAAGCATGGTCTCAGCTAGTGTATCCAACTCCTCCACCAACTCCTTAGCCATGACTCGCACGATACCGTCTTCATCTGTGCCTGAGATATACACCGCCGTCGTCCGCGCTCGTCTCAAAACTTCCGGCGGTAGGACATACACGGCCTTAACAGATTCTTCATCTACTTGCGCAGCATAAGCTCTGACCATCAAGATGAGCAAATGGAGCGCCGCGCGACGCAGAGGCGGAATCTTCGAACTGGTCGTCGTAGGTCTGAACTCCGCGGAGTCAAGTTTGGGCGGCTTGGTTTGTTTAGGTTCCTCCTTCTGTCCCTCAGCTTCTGCGATATTGGGTTGATTGTTTTTTTCCTGGTCCGTCTCTTCTGTAGCCTTAGTGGCTTCGACACCCTGACCTTTAGGTTGCACCTTCACAGGCACGGTCTCGACTTGCAGCAGATCAACCATGGTTACCGTCAGGTCCATCGCATAGGGTAGGACGGATATCGGACTTGTATTAACACAAAGCGCCAGAAGGGACAGGGATGATGTTCGCAATGTCGCAGGAAGATGGGCGCCGCGCACGATGGCGAAGAACGGCGGGATCAAGATGTTCGCTGATGAACTGTGAGCGCCATAATCTTTCACAACACGAGAGCATACTTACCATAGTCTGGCAAAGCGTCTCCACATCGTCGGATGACCTGACCGAGAGCCTCGCCCACCCGCGTCCTCATATCAAGTTCATGCCGCGTCATAGCAGTACCCCCCACACGCCATCCAGGCCTCTGGAGTACGTCTCAACCAGGCCCTTAAGCACCTCCTTGCCGAAGCCATCCACCATGGCTGAGAGACCTTGCACGGCATTCAGGAATATGTAGGAGTCGTCATCCTGAAGGGACTGCAGGAATATCGAGAGGATGCCTGGGACAAGGGCAGGATCTATCGCCGGGCTCTGTATCGTTCCACCGGGTCCCGAATGAGACGATACGAGTTCACGTAGGAGCAAAAGCCCGTGGGCCCGGACAGGGAGGATGGGATCTTGAAGCAATTTCAAGGCCTTTTGGTACTTCTTCTCTGGTGTATCTTCAGTGCTTGTTTTCGTCTTGGGAATAGAAGAAGAGGCTAGGCGAGCTACCAGGACCATGAGGGCCTCCCTCGCAAGCGGCTTGATGCTCTCTGAACTCTCCTTGGCGAGATGTTCTAATATGCTGAAGATATTGTCAAGTATCGGTGCCGTCTGGATTGATAAGTCCGGATTGGCTGAGTATACCGTCAGTGTCATGGATCAAAGAAAAATGGTCTGCATGTTGTAATCACCTTCAAGAACAGAAAGCAGAAGGTTCAGAGCAGTAGAAGTCATCTCTTCGTCTAAGTCAATGCCGCCTCCGCCGCCTTCATCGTCGCTATCGCCTTCCTCGCCAGGTTCTTCATCTTCATCCTCTTCCTCGACGATACGAAGATCCGCTAAGCTGAGTCCTTCATGTGACTGTTTCCGAGCCTTAGACTCAGGACCGGTGCGTTCCTCTCGACCGGAATCCAGTGCATTCTTGACAAAGGATAAGATCTGCTCTGGTTGCTTCAGGATATTGAACGAAGATTCACCGGACTCCGATTGTGTCTGCAGCTTCATGATGATCTGCAGGTACAATAATGTTCTAGATATTTATCAGCGGGACCTCACGTCGTCTAGTGGCGTCGCGCGAACCTCATAGGGTCCGAATCCTTCACGGCTTTCGTTTCTCGATAAGCCTCAAGCAGCTTGACGAAGACTTCAGAGATTATGTCTGGCCTATCCAGCGACTTGAGGAAGGTGACAAATTGAGAAGGATCCGGTCGAAGGTTGAGGATGTTGGCATCCATATCCAGCTCGCCAGCTTCTTCAGCACGCTGTAGGTCCTCAGGCGTAAACAGGGCCAACCCGGGGGGCTCGTCAAACCTGGCGAAAAGGTCGAAGTTCCTGAGGATCAGAAAGTCTGGAAGCGAAAGCTCACTCACTCTTCGACTCTGGCTATTTCACCGGCTACGTCAACCTGCCATTCACCTCCTTCACCATTGACTATGAGCCATACTGTTGCCACTCCTTCAGAAGTTTCGACTAGGCGACCCCATGTACTGAGAAGCCCGCGCACAATCGCTTTGAGCGCCGGATCCGAAATCTTCACCCTTTCCAGTTTCGCTGAGAGTGCATATACCGAAGGAATTATCGGAGTAAGAAGGCCGGAGATTAGTACAGGTGATGGATCCGTGTTAGTGAGCAATGTTTCCAAGACTCGGACTGTTTGCAAAGCGGTCATATGGAGGCCTGGTGATGCACTTGTTCCAGGTTCTAGTGAATGGAGATTTTGCAAGAAAGGCATTTGAAGGGCGGGCATCAGGATACGTGAGACGGTAGCACGATTCGGGCTCCTTTCACCAAACATTAGACCAGACAGCGAGAAAGCTGCTGCGCGTCTATGGGTGGGTGGGGTGCTATCAGTCTCCGATGACAGGATTGCGAGAAGCTGAGATATAATGTTCGTGAAGTAATGCTATTCGCGTTTGAGTGGATCCGCCTACAGAGCCACGAAAGATTACATACCGTATCTAGCATTCCCGCAGGGAGCGAACTGAGCAGTTTTGCAACGTTCTCCAGCTTCTCCAGCGGGGCATCATCTCCTGCAATATCCCCTTCACTGAATAGGGCAGTCAGTAGCCCATCAACGCCCTCGCGGCGCAATAGCTGACGGCTAAGCAAATAGCTGCATGACTTTCTGACATATGGCAGCGCGGATGAGTCTGCAAGCAAAGCACTGAGTGCTGTGATGCTTCGCGAGACCGGTATCCTTTATATCGCAGTGATCAGAGTAAATCCTGCGAGAATGATTCGTGACTGACAAATTTATGATGTGGACGACCATTGGGCGAAGCTCGTCTATCGGACTGACAGATTCACTGGCAGCTGATTTAGGCAGCCAACCTAAGACAATACATGGTCGAAGGAGGTCCGTGAGGTGTCTGTCCAACAGGACATTGGATATGAGGGTCGTATTTGAGGGACCCTCAATGCCCTTGGGAAGTATTATAACAATGAGACGTGACGCAAGCTCAGAGAGAAGCTTGTAGTCATCCGGAACCGTGGTAAGGTCGATTATATTAACCTCCGTCCGTCTGCGTGCGCCTGGGATGACCGTGGGGATAGCTGCGATGACATGCGCCAGCAAAGGTTGTATTGCCCAGTTGAATACGATTGACAACAAGGTACGTACTTGAGCCAGGTCGCGAGTTCCTATCGCAGTTTCGTGCGCATCTACGGGATGTTGGCTCTTGCTAGCGTCCGTACCAGCTAAAAGCCTTTGCACTGCTTCCACCACAGACAACGCCTCCTGTGCGGTCTTGAGCTGTACGATCTCCAATGTATCTTCCTGCTCTTGGTGTTCTTCACGTCCTAGAGCATCGTAGTAAAGAGACAGTCGCGAAAGCAGTATGCTCTTGAGGTCGGATGCGCCTTCCGGTTTCGAAGAGCCCGTTAGAAGGGCACCTGCTCGAAAGACGGAGGATAGGTTGGAGGCCTGCATATCCTAGACCCGATGAGCGAGTATTTGCATGCGGTTGAGTGTTGCATGCAAAGAACAACAGAGTTGAAGTTGACTCTGGCTTACATGGACGGGCCGGAGTTAGTAATTATTCGACGCGCCGACTCGAGCCAACGCGTCTTACACCTCGAACATCATGATCAAAGTTACGAAACTCTGCTGCTTATCCTGCACCTACCGATAAATATCACCTACAGTGACGGCAGCGTTGTGCGCATCAGACAGCATGCCGTATCCAGTAGCCAGTCTGTCAGACTGGCGTCTACTTGCGGTACCGAAGTAAGTCTCCCGGGCCAATGACTCTTGGCTTCGAGTATATGAGCCTAAGCAGCCTCTGCAGGGTCCCCACCAACCACCCCAGTCGCACCGTCACTAGATATGCCTGATGATCATCCTCAATACACATGGTTCTGGGGGCTGGGACGCCACGGACCCAAGATGTATTTTACCCGGCGGTCAGTCAACTATATTGGGTTAGCTTCGCCAAATAATAACTACGTATTCTACACTCAGATGCGATAGAGAGCGCAGGGATCAGACGTACTTCATGGGGATGCATTACTGTCCCTGCTCTGACTTTTGTCGAGCAAGATACGTGTGCTTCGACTGTCGACGGATGTTCAAGCCAAACATCCGAACAGATAACATGTATTCTTACTGCGGGCAAGTCACGAAGCTGTGGACAAAAGAGTTATCCAGGCAGAGTCATTCAAAATCGAAGCAAGCTTCTCGCTCGCGTAACTTAGTAGAGCCGAATCCCCACAGCTCTGAACCTCCATTGATTACAGACAGTCGAAATCAGACTGATCCCGACGCTCTGAATCGGTTGCACTGCCCTGAATGCGGCAAATCAGGCAGGAGGGTCGGTGGATCCCTGGAGGTGCCACCGCGGAAGAAGGAAAGGGCATGGGAAGCGTTGCGCATGAGTTTAGAGAGTGGGGCGAAGTTCGATAACTGCGGCAAAGCAACTAGAGAGGCGTACCTCGGAGTCCATATGATCACGAAGATACTTGGGTCGGAGTGGGAGGCACGGACGGAGGAGAAGAGACGACGGATTGAGGTGCTACGGAGGGCCGTAGAACTTGGGGTGCGCACGAGTGAGGAGGAGAGAAAACTCCGCACAATACGGGAACGTTATGGAAGAAGTATTGCAGAGCCTTGGACAGTCGTCCAATGACAGGAAAGACCTGCAGTAGAAGTTGTAATGGAAACATGCTCTTCGAATGCGTGATACCGTAATATGCAGGTTCAAGCTGTTGCGAGACCTGAATGAATGAGATTTGAACGTCATGGTCACAGTTGCATTACGAACATCCCAGGGAAAACTACGATATGTAGCCACGAAATTCACAATCGCTGTTGTCTCAGGTTGTGTGCCTTGATGACACGAGTGACGAGAGCCGTGTGTCGAGCTGCTGTCTATCTACGGTACCGAAGCGAGTCCTCTGACTCCGGCTGCGGATACACGTAAATAATGTGGGTTCACCAGCCTTTGATACGGATTCTGCCTCAATAGCTCAACTCCAATCGCAGCTAGGGATGTCTGACCAAAAAACTGTGCAGGTGGGGCAAACTTGGGTACCGCGTCATGACAAGACGTTCTTCCTCCCACGGTAAGTCCAAGATGTGAGGCGGACGTGAAACAACACTTTCACTCACATGTAACCTTGCTATTTAGATGTGACAGACGTTGGGAGTATAACTGCCAATACGACTACGACTACTTTCGTCGCACGAAATGGGTGTGCTTCCACTGTCGGAGAATGTTCAAGCCGATCCTCCGTCCAGAAAACGAGTACTACTACAGTGGCCAGATCAGACGAAAGGAAACTAGGCAGGAGTGTCGGCGGCGAGATGCAGGGAGGAAGCAAGCTTTTCGCTTAAGCATCCCTCCAGGGTCAAACAATCAAACCCCATTCGACCCTAATGCTCCGAAGCAAGCGCACTGTCCTGTATGTGGCGAGCCAGGTAGTAGGGTCGGTGATACGTTCGAAGCGCCTCCGCAGAAGCAGAAGAGTGCATGGGCGCAATTGTGTATACGTCTGGAGGGTGGTGAAGAGTTCCAGCGTTACAGGAAGTGCCCTGCGGGACACGATTTGATCACTTTCTCTGAACGGAAGGCGAGGGAGGAAGAAAAGGCACGGCGGATTGAGGTACTTCGCAAGGCTATAAAGCTGGGAGGCCGTACAACTGAAGAAGAGAGACGGCTGTGCATGATACGAGCGCGGCATGGAAGGAGCTTAGCTAAGGATGCAGACCTACGTACAGTTACTATGTGATGCAAATATATTCATTTGCTGGCAACTAACGTATGATGGGTTACCATCCAAACTTCCGTGATCCAGTCGCGCCATTGCTCACGGCTGTGTTGAGCGGTGGAGAGGATGTAACCGCGGCGCTTGATTCGGATCCAGCCAGTGACGTGCTAACAGAATCAACTGTCGCTGGCCCGCCAGGTAAAACCAGCTAACAGCACACCGGGATAAGTTCGCATCCAACGTGATATTCACCCCGAACTTACCAATGCCAGGTGTCCACCTACAACAGGCCGAGCTCTGAAGCCTTCGACGTCACCGTTTAAGGTCTCGTACCAGTCACCTAGAGGTTGCGAACTCTCTCCGTCGGAGGCGTACTTGTAAACAGAGCTGACGAACAGGTCGCGGACACTTGTCGACGTCACCAGGCCAGATGTCCAGATTTCCCAGTCTGTCGTACCAACTTCAGTTGAGGTGCTAGGGGCACGAAGTTCAACGATACGCACCGGACTTCGTGTACGTGTGGCTGCAGATACGAAGTTAGTCCGGTCTATGGTTCAGGTTGAAGAAGCATACCGCGTATCCAAAGGTATCCCAAATTCGTCTGATTGACAGAGGTTATTAGCTTTCGCCGCGAACCCTCATAGAACAGCCTCACTTGCTACAGTGCTGTACCAAGACGTCTCTAAGTTCGAGGGGTCAAAGGTGACCAGTAGTAAAAAAAAGAATCAAAGGAGCATACGCATATCATATACTGATTCAGGGAAGACGTTCGTCTGTAGTAACTTGTCCGCAAACATGTTGTATGAAAGGCCCCAGCTACATTGTTTTCAGTGACAGAAGATCTGCATGCAACAAGTGGAGATTATACCTGCTATCATTCCCGTACTGAATTGAAAAATCAGGAATCATGAGCGCAAGTGTGTGAACATTCAACCACTTACGGCGAGTGTCAGGTGCTTGCCCGTGGATGAGGTCGCGAACGCCTGCCACTGCGGAACGTACGACGCAGCAATAGACTGGCGACGATGGCTGAGTAGTGTCCATAGTGAGGGAAAGAAACCGATAGCAACGCACGCTATAGTTCTGACTTTTCTGAGTCTGTCCGACCAAAGAAGCGACCTCGGACATTGCCTTTATGCCAACTATACCCTTGATAGCGAGGTTCGTCTGGTTTGCGAGACTTCCAGCAAAGTCGTCTGTGCTGATCTGGTTCGCTGGAATTAGGGATTCGACGACGAGGAACTGGGTCCACTGGTCCAGAAGATCAAACTAAACAAAAGCGTATAGATACTTCGTGTCAGTGAGAAAAGGAGGAACTGCACGAACGTAGGTTGTGAGTAAGGACTGATCGCCTGTCTTCTGAACATAGCTAAGTGTCATGATCAACATATTTCCACTCTCTGCCATGTAAAACATCATTAATTTGGTTCAGTTATTCTACCTCAGGATACTTGCCTTCAAGGGGCATCGGTTCATCGTTGCCTATGTACAATCGACAGTTAACATACATTAGTTTACTGGAGAGGATTTACATACCGTCGTTATGTCCCAGCGCTTTCGGGTAACTCGCGCCTACATCCACTCATGTAGTACGATGAAAGTTGGGAGAAACCCATCACTAACCCATATCATGTACAGCCCATTTGTTTGGATATTGACCCGTAGCTTGATACTCGAACAGCGGAAGTAACAAGTACTTCCCCAACGTTGGGTTGGTGTAAAGGAAGACCGGCCAAGCAGGGAAGATGACGTCAACAGTATTCACGTTCTGTAAGTTGATCAAAGGTGAGCCAACACTCCAAGGGGCAATGAAGGCGGAAGTTTTACCCCATCACTCGAGATTTCTGTGTAATGCAATGCTCAGAATTGCCCGTTGGGAGTATCCAGCGTCTTTAGACTTACCTTTCAGAAACATCATGACGTCCGACGTGTTGAAACTCCCGTCGCTGTTCTTTGATATTGTGATCTCTGTGGCTCCGAATGCTTGCCTTACAGATAGTGCGGCAACCGCAGCGTACTCTGCAGATATCTTGAAAGCGTCTGACTGCACTTTGGCATCGAAAGCGTTCGCGCGTGTAAGTGCGTTGGAATAATCTCCAAGGAAAGACGATATCTGGCGTATAGTCCAATTAGGTCCATGATCATATGATAGGTCCAATCAGAATTACCGCGGCTGCTGGTGTGGAGAACTGGCCCCAAAAGTACGAACTGCGACTTTGTATCGCTCCGTTTGCGATAATGTACTCGATGGCAGGATCCCTGGCATGTCCCACGGAAATGACAACGGGAGAGGTAGGACCATTGATCGTACCCAGGTTGTGAGCGAAGGCAAAGACGGGCCAATCATCCTCGACAGCGCGGAAGTTAGTATCTTGTGTGTTTTGGAGGACCCCAGAGTTGATAAACTGGGCGCGCACGACAATGTCTTGACCAGTCTGGTAGGTAAGGCCGGAGACCTTGACGTAGAGGACTTTTAGATTGAGAAGTTATCAAGGTTTTATAGTCTTACGTTGTGGGTAGAATAGAAAGCAGAACCCTCTAAGCAGCTATGAGTAGTTAATTTCCAAGGGGAGCCGATTGATACTTACGTTGTATGTGATCAGATATTTCCGTGAACGGTTGTTGAGTTGCCAGCTGAACTTGATGCGTTACTACGCTCCCAAGGGTTGTACTCCAGTTAGCGGTTAGACTGTTATCACCTGTGATCCACTCGGCACTAATGTCTGTATACACTTGTACCGAATGCGACTTTCCGTCATTAGGACTCGCAGATAGCGTGAGGTACGAGAACGGAAAAGACTGCTTGACTAAGTCGTCTGGCTGAAGACGTAAACGTTACAACTGCTGTGTGCAAAGAGGGAAAACAATGTAGCTTACTTCAACGGGACTGAGGAATGATACAGTCAAATCAACTGGCCCTGCGGTCATCACGAAGATGCTTTGCGTAGCCGTGAACTTAGAGTCATAGGTGAGTACTCGGCATCTGGCCATACGTTGAACGTTGGTACAGTAAGACTCTTCTGGGACGCCTTGAGTGCGTTGGTCCCAGGAACGCTAGGTGCTCCAAGGAAATTGTAGGATGTGCCGTCTACGTTGATGTAGCCTGCCCATCCCAGGATCTACGCGGAACAACGAAGATTAAGTTCATACAGTAAGCTCCTAGTGGCTCATGGACCCTACTTACTGTGCCAGTCCAAAACCTTGGCCAATCTGCATTGAGCGCAGTTCCACTTCCTTGATTAAGCCATGTCGACAAATACGGAGACCGAACGGCTAACGGCACGGACGCAGGGTTGAACGGCGTAGCAGTCCAGGTCACCGCAGCCACGACGCTGCGCACCACTAACAAAGTGAGAAGGGTTGCTAGAAGCATTATGGGCAAGCTGATCAATCCCGGACGCTTGCAGCAGACTCTACTCAGCTTTATTCCACTCCTGGTGATGGAGCGCTATCCAATGCGTAACTACGATCATGAGGCCCATCGCAATATGCGAGCCGACGGCTCTGTGGCGAATAGACGGTAGTCAAAGTTCATTATCTTCATCAGGAAGGTACGACGCGTGACCCTCGCGACGCTTCCAACCACGCTGTCTGGCACATGTTCGGTGCAAAATGAAATGGTGCAACGCACGGCCAGAATCTGCGAAGCTACGTCCAGGCAATGCAGAATAAGTGGGAGCACGAGGCTATGCGGTATTGCGGAATCGATCCCGCGGAGGCGCGTGCATGATTGACGGAATGCGTCATTGTCATCAAGAAACTCATTTGAATGCGCGTGAGCCGCTGGATTTAGATGGAGATATATTATCACAAGACAGTGTCTATAGATACAGTGGTGATTGTGCAGACTAATGATAAAGGAAGCTACTATACCGATTTACAGCTTCACGGCTTCACAGATCTCAAACCTTATGAGCAATATACGTGTCCGCGTTGACAATGCCTATGAACATCGTTAGCACTTCTCTAAGTATGAAGCATAAAGATTAAGGTGACAATGCAAAGAAATGTTGCAGAAGGGAAGGCTCAGATACCGTTGTAGAAAAGTATACTCATGCCACTCGCACATTGTGTGGAGCACTCGTACAGTGTGAATAAAAATTGTCATCATAGCCTACAGAAGGGGATATGAAAATAAAGAGAAGGAAAACGTACCATATCATGAGCTCGTCCCCAGCGCAGCTTGAAGACTGGCTACGCACGAATAAATATATCATTTCTCAAAAGTTCTAAAGGGGTAGGAAAAGGAGAATAAGCAAGCAGTCAAACAATAGCAAGCAGTCAAGATATTGAGAAGGCTCAGATACCGTTGTAGAGTATAGTATCACTCTCGACGCATGAAGCGTTCGGATGTTTGGGAATAATTTTGACATCACCGGAAGATGCATGAAGGTACTGAAACTTACCAACATCGTTCCAGCACTGCATCCAACAGTCAGCAGTGACATCCCTGTGGTGATGAAGATGGAAATCTCATTTGCTCGCTGAAGGGTGAGGTGAGATGGTTGAGCTGAAGCTCGACGACGAAAAAATTGAACGCCTTGTTGTTTGTTTGCCTTTATTTGTTCGCTTTCCCACAATAGGAGTGGCCAAATAACGCGTCTAGGCGCTTGAACGCGTTCCTCTGCCCCTCGAGTCGACAGTTGGCTCAAGCTCCGGTGAAGGCACTACCCATGCATTTCTAATTTCAAGTTGGCAGTGCACTCAGTTCTAGTCATACTGACATCACTAGGTGTACCTGGATTTTTGACTGCTCCAAGTGACATGCACTCGGCGTATTTGTCTCGGTTATCGCGGCCGCATCAGCGGGAACGGCGCGACGAGGCTGTACTCCTAACAAGCTCCCCTTTCGGTCGCTTCAGCAATTCTGCATGGAATTCTGAAGTGGCCGCGTCATTTATATGCATTTTGACGCACAGCCTGTTGTTTTTGCAGCCCTTTAAATCGTCGCCACCAGTGCGTGCAGCCATCCAAGTCATTTCCTCGCATATCTGCCCACGCTCTCGTTTGTCTTCCTTACACAAGCACTTACAGAACATATATCCGCCATGTTAAATTTCAGGATATCTCTTCGCCACAAGCGCGGATTATACAAGAAGTTGTGCGAAGCTATCCGCCCTTCCAGACACACGGAATCCGCCAGCCAAATCAGTTCCACCAGCACCTCATCCGAGACCCACGATGCATACACGAACCAGCACAACACGAATTCCTTTGGGGTACTCCCTAGTGGTCGCAGACCGCGGCCAGGCTACGGAATGTACGACGACTTCGGGTTGCTTTATACCGCCACCTTCGCGGAAACGAGTGGCCACACGAGGCTCGGCTGGAGGAAAAGACTCCTCTGCTGGCGATGAAGCTGCCCCCTCGCCTAGGTACCGACCGCCACCCCGTCGCATGGAGCCCATTGCTCTTCACCCCAGATCGCACAGAGTCGATCATCATT